>JAVSBV010035155.1:0-11482 GCA_033117975.1 Parotocinclus spilosoma | reverse complement strand
CACGTATTTAATAGGATTTGATTCGGTACTTTAGGATTTGGTCCAAATAAGCGGCTGGTCCCATTAACCGGTGGTCCTATTAACCAGAATTGACTGTATAAATTTTCCCAACTACAAAGAAGTTCTCCATTGATCTTGCTCATGTCCAATACATTTTCATCCACAGAACGCTTACTCTCGATGTTTTTGTCTTTATTGCACCATTTTAGTAAGTCTGGAAAATGTTGTGTGTGGAAAAACCCAGAAGAGACAGTTTTAGAAAGATTTAGAAATATGTATACAATTCTAAGGGTCTGTGGTAGCCTAGTGGTTAAGGTACTGGACTGTGGACCAGAAGATTGAGGGTTCATCTCACCTCTGCCACAGTTGGGTCCCTGAGCAAGATCCTTAACCCACAATTGCTTGGACTGTATTAATTATAAGTCACTTTGGATAAGGACGTCTGCTAAATGCCATGTGAGGGTGTGCGCTTCTTTAGTAAGGAAATCTCTGCTGTTTACAGATGATAAAACTGCAAGCAGCTATCAAATATGGGGAGGAAGACTTTTCTGCAGCAATGGTGAGTTTCCAGAAGATCCGTAAAGTATGTTGCAGTGTTCTGTTTAAAGAAATAGATTTTTGAAAACACTATATATACATTACCCATCACAAGTTTGGACACAGCTTCTAAATCTGTGGTTTGTCATTATTAATTAATTATTTAAACATTTTTAGTGTTTAACAAACAAGCATATGCTTTATATTTTAAAAAGTAAGCACCACTTGCTTAGATGACAGCTTTTCACATCTTGGCCGTTTCTCAGTTTTCGGAGAATTGCTCAGCTTTATGAGGCAATTACCTGGAATGGCTTTCTTGACTTGTCAAGAGTAAATGTCTTAAAGTTATTTTCCTCTTAATGTGTTTGAGACCATCAGTTGTGTTGTGAGGATGTACAGTTGGTAAACAGTGAATAGCTCTATTTGAGTAATGTTCTAATCCGTAGTATGGCAAGAACTACTCAACTAATTAAAGAAAATGACACTTCATCATTACTTAAAAAAATGAATGTCAATCAATTCAAAATTACGAACTTTGAAAGTATCCTCAAGTACAGTTGCAAAGACCATCAAAGTTATGATAAAACTCATCAGGACCAGCCTAGGAAAGGGGGACTAAGAGTTACCTCTGTTGCACAGGATACGTTTATCAGCATTACCAACCTCAGAAACTGCAAGTTAACATTGAGCCAGATAAAAGCCCACCTAAAAGCTCATGGAGTTTAAAATGCACACCCATCTCAAAATCAACTGTTTATGGAAGACTGTGTGAATCTGAACTTTATTGTCAAATTGCTGCAAAGAAGCCACTTGGAAGCCAAGTAAGAAAGAACAACAAGAGGAAAACAAGGAATGTGACCAGTGTAAATCGGTCCTTTGGTCTTAAAACGCAGAAAACGCATTAAAACGCAGAAAAGATGGAGTGGATGGTTCCTACATGTGTAGTTCCTACCGTGAGGTATGGAGGAGGAGGTGTGATGGTGTGGGGAGTTTTTTTTTTTTTTTTTTTTTTTTTTTTGCCGATTTATTCTATGTCCAAGGCACACTTAACCAGCGTGACTACCACAGAATTCTGCAGAAAACATGCCTTCTCAACTGGTTTAGTGGGACCATCATTTGTTTTGGTAAGGACAGTGACCTTAAACACACTTCCAGGCTATGTAAGCTGCCACAGTTAAGAGCAAGGCCCTTAACTCAAAATTGCTTAGATTGTAAGACTGTGTAAGTTGTAAGTCGCTCCGGATAAGGGCGTCTGCTAAATGCTGTAAATGTAAATGTATCTTCCAGTGTACAGCGAACAATGTCGGCGGTTATGTTGATGGAGTTACAGCTGATCAATATTGAACAACAAAAGCTATAATCATGCAATAAAAATGCTGAGTAAACGAAAGAGAAGAAGGCGGTCTGAGAATTTGCCACACTCGGTCGACCACTCAGGGAGCTGGATAATGAAATGCCATTTGGGTATTTCAGGATGCTGGCAGATCAGTTTGATGATCTTGTGCGTCTTTTGCAAACTCTCTGTCAGGGGAGAAGGTGGATCGGAAGTGGACAGTGACTGCTGTCTCTGGAGCTGTGAAGTCTACTCCTACTCTTGTTATTAAGAAAAAAAACGATAGTTTGCTCTCTGCCCATGTAGATACTTAAAGCCATTGTTAGCAAGCTGTGGAGTAGAGGTCTGCACGGAACAATTTTTTTAAACCCACTCCTGCTTTTTTTCCTCCCTTTTGTGTTCCTTCCCCTCTTGCCAAAAATAAAAAATAAACCTCCAGAAGTATAGAAGTATTGGAACAGTGGGGTCAATGATTTTACTTTTGGTGTAAACTGAACTCATCTGGGTTTGACATTAAAAGAATAAAAAGTAAAAAATATGAGACAAAATTTCAACATTTTAGCTTTTATTTCCAGGTGTATATATGTGTCTGAATTCACACCTTTTTCTTGTGAGCAAAAGTGGCTGTGATGTGTGTTTTGATACCCAGGTGTGTCCTATTACATTGATTATTCAAACAATAAATAGCACTGAATGTTTATGCTGAGTTTTAGATTTGGGTTTCACCTGTGCAGACTGCATCTATAGTTAGGGGAGTAACCAAGATGAAAACCAAAGAGCTGTCTTTGGGTGAAAAGCAAGCAGTTGTGAAGCTGAGGGAAGATGGAAAATCATTGCACAAATATTGGCCATAGCCATCATTATGCAGCAAGATAATGACCATGAACACTTCTAAAATTACAAAAGAGTTCATTATGGGCAAGAGGTGGAAGGTTTTGGACTGACTTAGTTAATCTCCAGACTTAAACTCTATAGAGTACGCATTTTATCTGCTAAAGAGGAGACTAAATGGAGTAACCCACCCACAACAAACACCAACAGAAAGCATGCAGTGAAAGCATGGAAAAATGTCATAAAAAAAGTTCAGTGATGTCAATGGGTCACATGCTTAATGCAGTTCTTGCAATACAAGTAGTATCATTTAAATATTACATCTTATTCAATTTAATTAATTTTAAATTTATCTGTTCCAATACTTTCAAAATCGGTGGGTTCAGACAAAAGGTACTATCTATTGAACTGTGTAAATACCTGGAAATAAAAGCTGAAAAGCTTTTCTCTCATATCAATCTCTCATATCAATCTTTTAATGTCAAACCTAAATGTTTTCAGTCTACAGTAAAAATAAACCGGTTGACCTCAATGTGCCAGTACTTTTGGAGGGGAATATACAACATCTTTCACCAAATATTATCCTAGTATTTAATTACACAAATCACAAGCACTGGGTGCCATGAGTGTTTACAATCGGATAGCACTGTTATCTTACCTAAACAAAGACTTGTGATAAAGCACGACAAAGATTGTGTATACGGAACGAACCGTAAAAGTGGAGTACAGCAAATGATGTAGAGCAGACCATCAAAGCTTTTTAAAAATGTTTTTCAGGCCAGGAATGGATGTTTATTAAAGAATTTAATGAAATTGACCAGACAAAACATGAAATACTCTGGGTTCATACTGTTTGCAATGAAAAGTCAAGTTAAATTTAAGGAACTCTGCATTTTTTAAGTTAGCAGTTTCCACATCGTCTGATTTAAGACTTAATGCTGCTAATGTTTGCCTGTAACAGACCAGCAAGCTTTTGCAGTAACAATGATGTGGAACGTTTCTTACTAACCATTGCATGCAAGTGGATGAAAACTCTTTCATTTGGTTTTGGCCAAAAACCTTCTTTTTCAGGCTCTGGTGGAGCAGTTGCCTGTAGATGACCCTGACACTGAAGTGGATCATGGTTGTTTGCTCTACAAGCTCAAAGAATATGAGAAGGCTTGTGTGAAGTTCACTGCAGCCATGCAGGTTCTGGGTTATCAGCCAGGTAAAAATGTATTCTCTTGTTTTACCTCACACAAACATTCTTGCACGTCATTCAGTTGATAGTGTAAAAGATTCACTTAGTAGACAATTATTGTAGTAATCAAAAATGTTTCTATGCAGAATTACCGTAACATTGTAGCATCAGTTAATACAAATTATCTGCAACCCCAATTCCAATGAAGCTGGGCTGTTGTGTAATACATAAATAAAAACAGAATACAATGATTTGCAAATACTTTTCAACATATATTAAATTGAGTACACTACAAAGACAAGATATTTAATGTTCAAATGGATAAACTTTATTCAATATTTATGCAAATATTCACTCATTTTGAATTTGATGCCTGCAAAAAGTTGGGACAGCGGCAGCAAAAGACTGGGAAAGTTGACACCTGTTTGGATTAATCCACAGATAAACAGGTTAATTGGAAACAGGTGAGTGCCATGATTGGGTATAAAGGGAGCATCCCCAAAAGGCTCATAAGCAAGGATGGGGTGAGGTTAACCACTTTATGAACAACTGCGTGAGCAACGGTTAAAGAACAACGTTTCTCAACATGCAATTGCAAGGAATTTTGGCATAGGGATGTCATCACCTACAGTCCATAATATCATCAAAAGATTCAGAAAATCTGGAGAAATCTCTGCAAGTAAGCAGCAAGGCGAAAAACCAACATTGGATGCGTGTGACCTTCGATCCCTGAGGCGGCACTGCATTTAAAACAAACATAATTCTGTAACGGATATTACCACATGGGCTCAGGAACACTTCAGTAAACCATTGTTAGTTAACACAGTTTATCTCTCCATCTACAAGTACAAGTTAAAATTCTATCATGCAAAGTGAAAGTCATATGTCAACATCACCCAGAAACACCGCCAGCTTCTTTGGACCTGAGATCAGATGAGATGAACCAACACAAAGTGGAAAAGTGTCCTGTGGTCTGACGAGTCAACAGTTCAAATTGTTTTTGGAAATCATGGACTTGTGTCCAGGTCAAAGAGAAAAAGGACTGTCCGGAATGTTATCAGCGCTAAGTTCCAAAGCCAGCATCTCTGATGGTATGGGGGTATGTTAGTTCCCATGGCATGGGTAACTTGCACATCTGTAAAGGCTCCTTTAATGCTGAAAGATACATACAGGTTTAGGAGCAAAATATGCTGCCATCCAAGCAACATCCTCTTCAGGAGTGTCCCTGTTTATTTCAGCAAGTCAATGTGAAGCCACATTCTGCACGGTACAACAGCGTGGCTTCGTAATAAAAGAGTGCTGGTACTAGACTGTCCGACCTACAGTCCAGACCTGTCTCCCATTAAAAATGTGTGGCGCATTATGAAGTGCAAAAAACAACAACGGAGACCCCGGACTGTTGAGCAACTGAAGTTGTACATCTAGCAACAATGGGACAGAATTCCACCCACAAAGCTTTAACAATTACTGTCCTCAGTTCCCAAATGCTTATTGAGTGTTGTTAAAAGGAATGGTGATGTAACACAATGGTAAACATGCCCCTGTCCCAATTCTTTTTGGAAGTTGTATGTTGCAGGCACCAAATTTAAAATGAGTAAATACTTTAAAAAAACAATCAAGTTTATCCGTTTGACATCAGTTTTAATATTTTGTCTTTGTAGTGTATTCATCGTATTCTGTTTTTATTTATGTTTTACACAACGTCCCAACTTAATTGGAATTGGGGTTGTAGTATAGAATAATAAATTAGCATTTCCTGAGGGCAGCAACATTTTTAGTAATGGATGTATTATTAAGGCATTGTGTAAACACTTTTTCTTATTTCAGATTTGGCATACAACATTGCCCTGTGCCACTACAGCCTCAATCAGTATGCCTCCTCTCTCAAATACATCCGAGAAATTATTGAGCGTGGAATAAGGGAGCATCCAGGTTTGTACCTCCCTATTAGCATTAAACCTAAGATTGTTGTTTTTTACCACGTTGAGTTTCCTATTATAGTGGCTATAAAAATAATAATACCCTATCCAAATCTTTTAATATATTAAATGTGTCCATTCTAGCTGCATTTATACATTACAACAATCAGCATAAATATGACAATTACATTAATAAATTATATAATTTATTTTATTGAATTATTAAGTTCAAGCCAAATGTATTTATGAAGCTAAGTCTAGGGCAACAGTGGCAAGGACACCCAAAAAGGGACCCATCTTCCTTGGGTGGCCTATATGTTAATTGAAATTTGTATTAATAGTAAAATTAACTAAATAATAACAATTAAATAAGATAACGTGAAAGGTTTGAGATAATGAGTGCTCAGCGGTAAGCTATTGGAGGAACATCGTCTCCTGATAACTGAATGATGGAGGGAGTTACTGCACTCTGGTGTGGCCTGGCCATGGTGGAAATGGTTTCTGTTAATAAAACCAGTAGAGTGAAGCTGAAGAGGAGGAACCTGTGAGTGTGTGGTGCTGGAACTGGTACCAGAACATCAGCTCTGAGGAAAAAGAGAAAATGTAGTTACCTATTGCTTAACAATTATTGTAAATTATAAAACTAATGGAGGGCTTTTCTTGGTAAATACTGCATATAAATTGAATAAAAATTGGTTACATTTTTCATACCTGCAGAACTCGGAGTTGGAATGACGACAGAGGGAATTGAAGTAAAAAGTGTTGGAAACACTCTCGTTCTACATAAAACAGCATTAATTGAAGCATTTAATCTGAAGGCAGCCATTGAATACCAGCTTAAAAAGAGTAAGTATATACAATAAAACATGTTTAACCTTTAGCTCAATTTAGCATGTTTTGTCTGGTCACCTTTTATTTTCAAAGCATTTACAAATAATGTAGCTTTAATTAATTCCCTTAAATAAAAGACATTTGGCACAGGATACCAAACAATTAAGTGTTTTGAGTATTTAATTCAATTAAATTAAATTGTATTTATATAGCGCTTTTTACAACGTAGCATTGTCTCAAAGCAGCTTCACAATATTACACCGTCTTAAAAGGCCAAACTCAAGTTGAGCAAGCCTAGGGCGACAGTGGAAGGAAAAACTCCCTAAAATGGTAGGAAGAAACCTTGGGAGGACCAAGACCCAGCGGGTGACCCATCCTCCATGGGTGGCCTAGATGTTAATTAAATAAATACTAAAAGTATATTGAATTATAGCAAAATTAGGTTAATAAATAAATAACAAATTAATAAATAAAATTTGAATTAGTAATAGAAAAGTGTTAGTATTAAAAGTATTTATTTGTCAAATTCATCTTGAAAACACCTAAATTGTGCATCATTATGGGGTTGCAATTTTCTTTTTATTAAAAATTATCCCCACATCCGATAGCGACAGGTCAGGATGACAGCCCAATCCCGTACCCTCCTCTTTTGCAGCCATGATTTTGTAATGTGTGTCATTGGCTTCTGTATTAATGCTGCCATCATAAAAGTTGCTGAAAACTGTCTGTATTGTGTTTGGGAGAGATCTAAATTTTTTATACCGTCATATCATAATTACCTTAGATAATATTTTACAACCCCAATTCCAACAAAGTTTTGATGTGTAAAAAAATAAATAAAAACAGAATGTGATGATTTGCAAATCCTTTAGAACCTATATTCAATTGGAAACAGTGCAAAGAAAAAAAATAAAATAATATATCTATATATATGTATTGTTCAAACAGATAATCTTTATTGTTTTTGAATTTGATGCCAACATACAACACATGCAACATCATCCTATAGAGGGTAGAATTCACAGGCTAGTATATTAGCCGAAATTTCATTGCAGCAACTCAAAATGCTACTCAGTAGATTGTATGGCCGTCATATGCTTGTATGCATATCTGACATTGGGCTACACTTCTAATGAGATGATGGATGGTGTGCTGGCAGATCTCCTCACAGATCTGGACCAGGGCATCACTGAGCTCCTGTACAGTCTGAAGTGAGAGTTTGCATACCCATACCACATGAATCCGGTCATTGTTGTGCATCAGGAAGAAACCAGGGCAACTGCATCAGCATCTAAGGATTTTATCCCAATATCTAATTGCAGTCAGGGTAACTGAGTCCTTCCAGGGATATGCCTTTTCAGGTCACCACTAACCCACCACCAGCATTTCATGCTGAATTATGTTGCAGGTGGAATAACGTTCTCCACAGCATCTCCAGAACTTGTCAGGTCTGTCACATGCTCAGGTGAAACATGCTCCCATCTGTGAAAAGCCCAGGGAACCAGTTTGGGATCTGGCAATTATGGTGTTCGATGGTAAATGCCCATTGAGCGCAGGGCCCACTACATTACATTGGGCCCTCAGGTCACCCTCATGATACCTGTTTCTGATTGTTTGGTCAGACACATTTACACCGATGGCCATCAGGACATCATTATGTAGGGCTCTGGTAGTACCCATCCTGCTAATTCTTGCCCTAAAGAGCAGATATCGGTCCTGCTAGGTGACTTTCTACGGCCTTTAACTGTCTGTCTCCTGGAATTTCCTCCACACTTTTAAGACTGTGCTGGGAGACACAGCAAGCCACGTATTGTTGTGTTGGATGTGTAGGGTCCAGGTATGGAACCATAGTGCCAGTAGTGATTCTAAAGCAGCTGAAATATATTAACAATCCCCCTTGCTACTTAAATGACCAGATCCCAGTAGTTAAACTGAGTTTATGCTATACTCCGATTTAGAAGTGTTCCTGTAATTTGATAGTGTATATTAACACTGTATTCAGTATGCTGCATATAATATTCTTGACTAAACCTGCACATCAACTTTTTTTGTGGAAAGTCTTGCTTCCCACAATTATAAAGTTGTTTTCTAAGGAGGAACAATCAAATGATATTTTTAACAAGACAATGCTCCTAATCTTATTGGTAAAACCAGAAGGTTTTGAACCTAGCCAGAATCCAGATTTAAACCCAATAGTTGCTTTCACAAACCAGGCATGAAATATTTTCTGGTGCTTGTCAACTGTTTAAGTCATTGCCATTAAAGAGGAATAGCATTGACTCATCTTTCTGTAATAAAAAAAATACCCACAAGACTCAAATATTCATGGAAATAAAGGGAAAAGACATACTTAGTTATGCTATCTATTTACAGTGTTCCCCTTGCCACTTCATGGTTCACCAAAAACGAGAAGTAACACTAGAGCGTCGGCCGCCTGTTTTTATCTGCGGTTTTGTGTTTTCTGTTTGTGAGAGTTTCATTATAGACTGAATTAATTCAAGCCCTACGATGCCTCCCAAACGTTCTGCAAGTTCTACGGCTGAAATAGTGTAGAAATACTTAAATAAATATAGCGTCCCTACTTCACAATTTTTGTTTATCATTTCGTTTATCATGGGTGGTCATGAAATGTAACCCCCGCCTGTATTCAATTCTTTCTAATGGCCTAACCTATTATTTGCTTCATATTTTGCATTTTAGTTTTTGGAAAATTTCTTGACCAGGAGGGTACATCCGATATCCGAGTTATCCCATTTAATTAATGCATTTTAGTTCCTAAGTTTAACACAGTTGCTTTATCCTTTTTAAGGTTAACTAATTGTTGTTAGTTGGTAAAGGTTTAGTAGGTGTGCTAGAATCCTGCAGGCCTGGAGTGCCTTGTTTTAGACAAACAGAGGCGTATACACACACCACCATTTAAATATTTATCACATCCATTACGTTACATCAGAAGCATTACTGACCAACAGTCAGTCAACTCCAGTTTGTCATCTTGATGTCTTTCTTTTGTTGTTTTTGCTTATCATACACCCTTCCTCATAATATCACAGGTTTGTTTACACATGAGCCACCCTGTTATTATCTGGAAATTGTACCACTTTTCCTCACTCTAAGATGCTGCTTCAGGATAAACATGATCTCAACTAAGCCTTACTTAATCTTTTTAAATGGTAAATGACTGTTTTGTTCCAAGGAAACTATGCATATGTGAAAGGAACTTAGTGTTACTACGTGGCACGAGTTCTGAACATTGAACAGCTTATGTTTACAGCACAGTGGTGTAATAGTAGTCCAGAAAGCAGTGATCATGAGGATCAAACCACATGCATTTTGGTAACTAAGAATAAAAATTAATAGAACCCTAAATTTACTTTACTTTTATTTCCTTGCAGTGAGCATGAGATGTTTCATGTTTTGTCTGGTCACCTTCATTTCATTGTTAATCCATCCTGCATTGCAGGACTATAACATGTTCCAAAAAAGTTGGGACAGGGGCAATTTAGAGCTAGTATTCAATTTAAAAAAGTGAATAATTATCTCATTTCAAACAGTTGATGTTAGCAGGTGATTGTAAACATGATTTGATACAAAAGCAGCATCCAGGAACGGCTGAGTCTTGTATGAACGGGACTGGCCAATGGATCTCCAGTTTGTCAACAAGCGCAGTAGAAAATTATTGTTGTTTAAAAACAGCAATGAAAGATTGGCTGGGATTTGCCTTTTCCTCGCTATACAGTGCACAATATGATTAAAAGATTCAAGAGATGGTTGGAATTTCACACAATTTTTCCACAAGCTTAAGCAGAATGCCTGTTTTCAATCACTTTTTTATTTGATTGTTTTTTGTTTTTCTTTTATTTAAAAATGAACTTGTGCTCTTGATCTTTGCCAGACCACAGACCCTGGCTTTTGGACATGTTGCTGATAACAGTCTGGATGATCAGTTTAATTGTCGATCATTACCACTTATGTGATTGCAGCATTATTACAGAAAGGTACATTAAGATTTTTGACCAGCATATACTGCCTTTAGGATTCTTTTTTTTTTTTTTTTAAACAAGATGCACACACTGCACACAGTACAAATGCATGGCCATGGAAGAAGAGGATGTGGGTACTGGACTGGCCTGCCTGCAGTTTTAACCTGTCCCCAGTAGAGTGTTGAGAATGTTGAAAGGAAAAATTTGTTTTAAGTGTGATGTAACGGAATGGCAACATTACAAAGTGGTAAATGCTTTACCGTCAAACGATTTTTGAATGTGATGCAGACCTGAAATGCAGGAATTGATGTTTATTAACAAGTTAAATGAAGCTGACCAGACAAACATAAAATATTTCAGGTTCATACTGTCTGCAATGAAATAAAATTCCAAGAACATGTATGAAACACTGTGTGTGTATTTTTAGTATGAATTTTCCATACTGTCCCAACTTTTTGGGTTGTAGTAAAACAATAATTCCTCCTTTAGAACAGGATATCAGTGTTGATATATGATATATAATGTTTCTTTTATGAAAATGCTGGTTGTAATACATTTTTGATCGTTTTTATTGACATTATTGCTCTTTGTTTCCGACACCTAAATGTCTGTTATATACATTCATAATGCAGTAAAGCCAAATCAGCTGCCAGGCGCAAGTTAGTATTAGCTAAGCTGTGTGTAGGCCAAATCAAGTCAAGTCAAATTTATTTATATAGAGCTTTTTACAACTGAGTATTGTCTTAAAGCAGCTTTACAATCTTATATTATCATAAAAGGCCAATCTCAAATTGAGCAAGCCTAGGGTGACAGTGGAAAGGAAAAACTCCCTGGAAGTAGAAGGAAGAAACCTTGGGAGGACCAAGACTCA
>JAVSBV010035144.1:0-11483 GCA_033117975.1 Parotocinclus spilosoma | reverse complement strand
TTTGGAATAAGGCTGTAACGTAACAAAATGTGAAAAAAGTGAAGCGCTGTGAATACTTTCCGGATGCACTGTATATTATAAACTATTCTTTAGTGCAGTCTTTGTTCTGTCATGACATCTTGAGACATTAATGTTCTAAAGAATGCGAAAGACTACTATGGTGACAGCTGAAGTGGTGAGAAGGTTTTTTTTTGTTATTACTGAAGGCTTCAATTATTCACAGCATTGAGTTCCTGTTGTACCGTGCCAACACATCAGCTGTTCTACAGCTTTTCTGAGTCCAAATTAACTGCATTTCCATATGTTGTGTGATCAACTTTAGGAACAGGTGAGAAAATGGTCACTGGTCTCAAACTAAATGGACGTACTAAATATGCCTAAATAATTAGATTAATTTGATTTCCCCCCAAAAATTCTTATAAGTTGATTATTCAATCCACTTGGACAAATATTCTATTTATGAGCATTATTTACAATTTAGACCATAATCATGAGGAACATGGTCTTTAATATTCCAGTCTTCCAGGAAAACTGGCCAGAGTTTGGAATGTGACTTTGCATCCATTCAGTCACAGAAAGCAGTAATGAGTTTACATCTTGGACCTGGGCAATAAGGCCTGGTGCACAGTTTATTTTCCAGTTTAAACTGTTGAGGTCACAGGGTTGAGGAGCAGGCTGGCCAAATTCCTTCATTCCAAATTCAGCAAACCATTTCTTTACAGCCAAATGTTTGTGTACGAAGGTATTGTACTGCAGAATGAGGAAAGTCCTTTTCCCCAAACAATTGTCACTAAGTTACAAGCACGAGATATACTTCAGCGATACAATTTTGCCTGCAGCGATACAATTACAAGGTCCAACTCAAACCTTGAAAAATATCTCCAAAAAACTAACCACAATCTTTATGATTAACCTGATTATGCAAACAGCCTTCTCCTTACATCCAGCAAAACCGGATTCATCAATCAGACTTTAGTTTATTTGCCAGTTTTGAGTATAGATAGATAGACCTCAAAGCTTCTGATAACCAGTACTTGTGTGGCCTGAAGCTGTTTGGAACTCATGCCTCATCTGATAGGGCTTCTGCCAATTACAACAATACAATAATTAAGCAAATTAACTGCAGTGATTAGCAGCATCTATCTGTATGGAGCCTTTCTCAGTGTATGTCAATTTATCATAACAAGCTTCAAAACATAGAAAAGCGTAGGCTGGCAGCACAGAGCTTTAGCTGAAGGTCGCCTGTAATGACAGGGCCTACTTTAACCTTTTCCTCATATGGTGACACAGGCACTCTTGACGCCAGCCCCCACTCTGCTCTGCACTAATAGCAGCCTGATCTAATACAGTGATCTCTACTTTCTTTCCCCTCTGTCCCAGGGACACACAACATACACTCCATGTGGTGAGTATTACAAAGTGGTTATGCAACACCACTTGTCATGTCTCTGGTACCGTGTAGGGGAAACAGAGACAAACATTTAAAAGAGATGTTACCCTTTTATGCAGGCTTCAACCAGACAGGAAATCAGACTATTTTTGCCCAATTCATTTCACCACATGAACATCATCAGAGCTGGTCTGAATCGAAGACAGGATATCTTCCAAAAAGCAATACAAAAAGGAATTCAAACATACTACGCGGAATCCTGGCATGCTTTCTGATAGTGTCGTACAGGTCTCTAAGGGGAAAGCTGTAGTTTTATAATACTTCAGGACTTTATTTTCCGAATAAAATAGTAGGTGATGTTATTTTTGTGGCTGAGCATGGAATTTAAATAACTGCATTTCTCCTACAAACCCAGGACATCTTGGCTTCATCTGCCTTGGTAGTGACCTTAAATGGTAGTTTGTGCATTACAGACCACAAACACTGAAATGTATCTCCCAGTTAATTTCAGAGTGCACATCTCAAAGCACTGATACAATCCTTACCTGGTGGTATTTATATTGTTGTAAGCCTAACATCAGTATAACCAATAATTAGGGAAATTATACACAGCTATTTGAAATGGCTGACTACACACTACAACACAATATGAATCACGGTGTCCTATCATTTAGTACGTGTATGTGTTTTCTCCATTCATGTTTACCCCTTTGAAATGGTCACTTTGGTCTTAAAGCCTGTAATTAAAACCTGTTTAAATACATATTTTCCAGGCACACAATTTGGCTTACAACAGTAACGAGAAAAGGGCAGCAGTTCTGAAAAAGGAGAAAAACTAGAATAACGGGGATGGAAAAGTGATCTGCACATTGATTTAATACTTAATAGATTTTGTTTTAATTACATTCATCAGTCTCTTCAGACATGCTTTGTAGATCGAGTTTAGAGAATAATTCTAGCAATCGGCTGCTCTCTCAGTAAAATTAAAAATGAAACGCAGTATTTTAATAATGCTTTTGAAAAACAATTTCATTTACATTTATATTTCATGAATGAGGCCTAAAGACTGTGGGCTCTCAATTCACCTTCCCACTTTTAAGCCACTGCATTTTTGGTGGTGGGTTTAAGGTCATTGTCACGCTAGCCCTGTATTAAACAATCGCACATCTTGCGTTATCTAGTAGAGGGCTACAGGCTTGCTTTGTGAATTTTGGTGTATCCTACTTGGCAGCATCCAGTTTCCATTAGATCTGACCAACTAAAGCCCTGCTGAAGACCAACACAAAATAATGATGCCACAACCATTCTTTCTGTGTAGGTATGGTGTATTTTGGTATGGTGCTGTTGTTTCTTAGATTATCAATTTCAAAAGTTTTGTCTTGGTCTCATCTGATCTTAAACCATCTTGCCACCTGATGGCAAGAGAAAATGAAAAACAGTGAGGTATTTTTCTCAAGATTATTTTTTTCTTAACCTCAACATGTTAGTAGTGGCGAGAACTTTCCAGTTCTTAATATTTTTTATAATTGTACTTTGAGGGTCATTTAAAGCTATTGGATGTTGGTGTATTTTTCTATTATCCATTAATATTTCGCTTATATCCTCTATTTTTTGTGAGTAATCTATTATAGCACCTTTAAAACTACAATGAACTGCTAACAATACCATTCACTACTTGTACGGGAATCCTGACGCAAAAAGCCTTGCTTTACTCTGAAGAATTCAAAACCACTAGATTTGGTCAAGTGCAGACCAGTTAGCTTAATGCGTGTTCTGGAAAATGGTTGTAAACTAGTTACTAAAAGTGCTGATCATGTATCCAAACTAGGTAACTTACTAATTAAATTTTACCAACTTACTTGAAAGGTTTTTTCCCCACTTTTTTGTTCCAGATAACTTAATGTTAATACAGCTATATGTTTAGGTATGATGTATTTTAATATTTAATAGTGCAATGTGACAGATGATAAAGATTTTGACATGGTAACATGCTTTTCTATATTGACTGTACAAAGCACAGATGCAGAGGATATGGATTTTGATATGATAAGATGCTTTTCTATAGGGACTGTATAAAGTACAGATGCAGTGTAAGCCAGAATACATTTTGCACCATGTTGTTGTCAGTGCTATTACACACACCCTGAACTAAAGTAAAGCTGCCAGGTTCTGAGAGTAAAGGTTGATGCCAAACACTAATGCAACCAAGCTTATCTAGTACAAACTGCCATGTGACATGAGATATGGAGTTGGATTAATTACAAGTCAAATCTGCTGGTATGAGTCACACCAGCTTTGAATTTCTGCAAAAAAACTAGCTTATGTTTGATTCAGAGCCTATAGGAGTACCTTCTAGAATGCTGTTATAATTAAAACAATTTGGCAAGCAGCCATATGTATGTACTCATTCTGTACAGACACAATAAAGGTCATAAAAAGAGTCATTTACATATGAATCAGGAACCATCAGCGAATTGTCTCTTTTGATGGGAGTTTTCACACGAGTTTTGAAAATGTGTGACCTCACAATCTGGGGATCAAGTACAGACCTATGACACATGACGTCATATGTGCTACGGGACATTTTAAACCATGTCCCTTTGTACTGTAAGGCATAGTTACATAAACTTTAAGATAACCTATCACGTAGGACAATACAATAAGACCAAATAAACTATGTAACTAGACAGAGAACAGCACATACTTCTCTGTTAAAACCAGCAGTATGTCCTTGTGGGGAAGTCACGTGTAATGCCATAAAAAATACTCCCTCAAGACTCATATACTGTGTAGTAATCAGTGTTTGCTGTTATATTTCTGAATACTATACACACTAGGTTTTTGAAGTCACTTTATCAGCAGATGTTAATCTATGTATGTTCATGTTAAGGCTCTGTATTATGTTTATTACAGTTTAATCTCAGAAGGTCAGTTGTTTAATCACTTTAAACTACAATGGTTTGTTGTGGACATTACAGGCAGTAGCAGTAGTCAGAGCTCTAGCTTGACTCTCGACTGAATCGGACTTCTCAGGGCAGATAACAAAAGGTCTGTCATCCTCCCTCAGATGCTATATCCCGTCATCTTGTTGTCCACAATCCTTGGCTGACCACCCACATACATGCACATTCACTATTCACTACATTAATGTTTTCTTTCTTTCTTGTCTCACAGCTTTCCTGCCACACAGTCAATTCTGTTTGACAGCTCTGTCCATCCCAGATTACTGGCTAGCAAAGCCTCAAACCCAAGCTGTACAAGAGATCATGCTCTACGTAAGTATTCCAGAGATAAGGTCCAGTCTGTCATGTGATATCATCCTCCATTTACCAAGCTCATTTGCCACAGTGCTCCGAAGGTACTTGGCCAGCTGCCACCCAACAGCACAAAGGTCAATTCAATTCAGTGTTATTTATATAGCTTTTAACAATCGACACTATAGCAAAACATTTTTACAAAAAGCAATGTCTAGACCACAAACAACTTTCAGACATAACAGGATTAGGGTATTATAAGGCTTTGTATAGCATACTGTATATTTAGGATATATTTGTCCAGTAGAGTGTATACAACACAAAAAAGTAATAAGCTTAAGATGAAAAGCAGATTTTTTAAAATTTATTCACTGTAATAGATCTTGGGAGTGGAACCTATGTGGGTCCAGGTAAAATAATTAACTGTTTATGCATTAAATATTTTGTACGTTTTAAAAGTATTCTGTAAAGCGCTGTCTTTTTTATTTTCAGACAGTATGAACCCAATATAGTACATGTTTTATTTGATCAACTTATTTTCATTCGTTAATAAACATCCATTCCTGCAGATTGCAATACATTTCAAAACAAGTTGGGGCAGAGCAATTTACAGCAAGGTTAGGGGTAAAAAGCTCAATTTATTTTGTGATGTCACCAAAGATGAAAAGAACCATCAAGACTCAACTGACATTGTACTTCCACTGTATATGAATTTCAAATAAACAATTTTCACAATTTAAATAATTACACAATTAAACACTGCACAACCAAACAATAATACCTAAATTCCCATTTTGATCATATTGGGGCCAGCCGCACAGAGGTTTCTAGTAGTCGTCATAAAGTAATAAATATATTCATAATATTAATAATAATAATAATAATATTAAAATAAATATATTTTGTTATAAAGCAAGTTGTGCTGTCAATTTCAAAACAAAGGACTGTAATTTAGACAGAAGTACAGTATATCCTGATGATTAAGCAATAGTGCAAAAGGAGAGGGATCATCTTGGGAACAGTGAGTAGGAGGCTTGAAAAATGAGCCTAAAAATGCAGTAATGGAGGGGAATTCTCAGATCAAAACTATTTTTTGATTAAATGTGGGATATAAAGTTGTAAAGAAGAATCTTCATGTCACAAACCACAGGACTTGGGACTAATAAGCACCTATTTTCACTATTATTATTTTTATATCCAGATGTTAAATAAAACTCTAAACAGGTAGAGTGTGTGTGTTAAAAGCATTTTCTGGCAAGAGGTGAAAAAAGTTCATCCTATGGTATTAAATATTGACTGATGAACATGTCCTCCTATGGAAAAGTCCTGATGTACCAAACAAAAGAGTGATTCCTTGCTAGCAGAGGAAGAGCGGAGTTCGAAAACAATTCAAAAAGCAGCTGCTCAGAATGTACGCTGCTCATAAACATTAGGGGATAGTCCCTATTCTTGTGAGCAATATATTTAGAATAAGGAAGCAGTAACATCAAATATGACAAAATCTGTTATAGGCTGTGCTGGCACAATGACACTGCACTGTGTTTGTGCCTCATGTTCTTTCACCGTCCATGTAGGGTTTCTCTTACATTCCCCCAAACTTGCTTGTTTTTCTACTATAAAGTCAAATGTGTGATGCACTGTGATAGACTGCCACAATGTCTGGAGTGATTTTCCAACCTTTGACCTGGGCAGGCACTGGACACTGGCCTTGCTACAGTAGTTAGTTTAATTTAAGTTATAAATAAGTGTCGATAGCTAGTGTTTTATACCTTTTACAATGAAAGAAAAAACAAAAATAATTAACAAAGGGCAGAATTTAAAAAATGGTACTGAAATTCCCACATTCCTTAAACAATGCCCAATAATGAGTGCATTTAATAAGCCAATTATAGTTGTATTTTTGCCGTTATCATTTCAAAAAAGATGGATTTATCTCAGTAATACAATTTCTCAGCACATGCATGTCCTTACTCTGATTTCAATCAGTTTTCTCAGTCTGTGCATGCACTCAAAGACGCAGCTCAAACAGAAGCGGCTAGTGGATGATCAGCATGGATGCCAGGTCTGCTTATGCCAGGTCTTTCCAAAGACCTTGTGATTGTTTGTCTTGTGGGATCTGGCAAACCTGGATTTGAATGCACCATCTGTAAAACTGCTGCCAAACAGATTTGGGGAGACTCCGTATGCAGTATATGGTTAAGTAAATTAAGGATTTAATTTTTAAAGTTATTTAAATTGACATCACATCTTTCTGTGAGATTATTGCATGGATCAGGGAAACCGGAGTTTTCCCCATATCTGAGTATTCAAGTGCATGTAAACTTTTTGGATTACTGATTTTCTGAAGTTATTGGATTATTAAGTACATGTAAACATACTACATGAATCACAGTATATTAACCACTAATGTGTGTTTGACCAGTGACTAATGCTTATAAGGTGGTGGTTTTTGAGTAATACACATTGTTCTTTTCACAGTTCAACACAAATATCAGAGAGCACTGAAACTGATCAAAATAAACTACACAAACTTCACATGCTTCACCTACACAAAGCAGATCTCTTCACTCTATCCTAATCCTGACTATCTAAATATATTCTCTGATTAATTCCAAGAAATGGAAGCAAATGGATCTGTAAACTACACCAATTTCATCCAAAACTGCTATTTCCCCACCCACCTCCTGTTAGCTGGGTGGCCATTAGCTCATTAGTTTGATAGCTCATCATCAAGTGAGAGGTCTAAATATCTAAATGACCAAACACGAGAAACTAATGCTGTTTCTTAAGCTTTTGTTGCATGCATTTGTGCTTCAGAATCAAGAAGGTTAAACCCTGAGAGGGTGTATGCGCTCTTGCATGTGAGTAAGGCAGCATTTAGATAATGGCCATCAATAAACTCTTGCCTGCTGATGGCAAGCAGTACAAGTTCGTTTACCGTAAGAGGAATAATATTAGCATGTATCAGTTAAGCAGCATTGCTGAACAAGCACTGTATTAGCTATTATAGTCTTTGCTGTCTGTGTTGAAAAATATACTTTAACCCATTAAAAACCATGAACCCCATTTGGTGATCGGGTGCTTTAACTCACATACTAATAAGATGGGATGTAGGCGGACAGAAATAAAGTGAATGTTCCGAAATGTTCCGAAATTTTTTTGGCAGTTAATGGGTTTAAAAAAACCTTTTCCCATTAAAGCGCGTACAAATGTACACACGTACACACACACTCCCCTTATATACATCTAAACCTGGCATTTATCTGTATCACTTCCAATTAAAATCACATGGCACAAAGTGATTTAGATTCTTCAATGTGTGTTCATTGTTACTGCTGTGTGTGTTAATGTGCGAGAGTGCATATACTAATGAGTGCAGATCCAAACGAAAGCTTATTAAGGTGTGGATTTAAAGCGGCTAAAAGTTACTATTCCAGAGCTGGCAGTTGCAGCTACAATCCTAAATGTCTTTACCAGGGGAACAGCAGGCTTAAAATAACATGCACCAATCCGAATCTAATCAGCTGCTCACCATCCTGTTGTTCACTTAGCCTTCTTCACATGCTGTATATATCATTTGGCAAAGGACATGCCTTTGCAGTGCTTTTTACTAGTATGAATAAATTATAACCGCATACGTATATGCATAAATTTACTGACCGTTAGAAACAAGGTTTCTCATTAGAAAATCAAGTTTCCTCCAGATGTTTGAAGTCCCTAATATATGAGAGTGTGACTAAAAGTCTAGGGTTACGGTAAAAAACACAATGCAGAAAAAATCTAATATATCCAAAAGGAAGCATGTGCTCAAGAACTGAATACCTCCACTTGAATCCATGTTCAGTATAAAAGCAGACAGAGAGCAGTACCTTTTTGTGGAGTGATCTCTCTGGAGATTCACAGAAGACCTAAATCATTCATGTGGACTGATAAGGAGAACAGTGAGTAGTACCTGATAACAGAAAGAGGTATAGCACTTAAGATATAAAGATACTTAAGATAATAAAAGGTATAGAACTTTAAACATTTTACTATTAAAAGTGTACTTACTCTTTAGAAACATAGGGCTCAACAAATAGACTATTTATGCTACATTTTTCAAATATTTCCGTCATGGGTTCGGTTTTTGAATTACAAAGCCTAAATGGTTGAAGCTCTGGTATCAAAATGAAGAATGTTCCACGAACACCAGTTCGGAACATCCAAAATGTAAACTGATTAAACATTAATTGATCTATACAAATGGACAAAATCACATAGGTTTTGTTGGTCACAAGCAAAGATGAGTTAATGGTCATCATCTGGAGAAAACTCCGATATAGACATTCTTACCGTTGTCAAAACATGATCAGCTTATTAAACTTTTTAAAATCCGAAGTGTTCACAGGCCAGGCTAAGTGTTAAGTTGCACAATAAAGGAAAACAAAATCACAATAAAAGTAATAGATGAAGTTCCATTCATTAGAAATTTATTGAAACAATAGATTACCAAAACTAAAAAAAAAATAATATTTGACAAAACAATGACTCATATTTGAAGATAAATGACGCTCAGTCTTTATCTACTCGAGTTGTTCAGAATTTCCATACCACTTGTGAAATGTTTGATTGGTGTAATCATTAACACCGTCTTAGTTTCTTTACTTAAAAATAACAGATCACTGGTAAGTCATAAACAAAAGCACATGGAGTACGAGAAGCTACCATAATAAATAAGCACAGAGATGAGGTCTATACTCAGGCATCACCTGAACCATGCTTTCTTTGTGTTTAGGAACTCCAGCTTTGTAGAACATAACCTAGTCCCGTGGTTTGGTAGCAAAGGTGAGGTAGCCTGTGTGGCCAGCCATCTCTCTAGGGGGTGTGGCAGTCCTGTAGGTAACGGAGGAGTTGTTGGAATTTGCTGTTGGTGGAACTTCTTGTGGAGTATTGTCAGTAGTCATCTTCTCATCTGTTTCCCCCACCTCTGGGCCAAAGTCAGGTAAGGGGAGATTAACTGAGCGTACTTCATGAACTTGCTGGAGGATCTCCAGAGTGCATATCTCCTCAAAACCTTGGCTCAGCAGCACTTCACATGTCCTCTGGACTTGCTCTATACACGGAGAGAATGAACACAGACGACCACCTGGACAGAAAGGTGATGAGAAGTACAAAGTTACAAACCCCAAAACCCCACAGTGCATCAAAATTAGTGATGCTGAAGAAAGTTCAAAACAATGATTGTTCAATAATTAAAATTACAATACAGCTGAAATATGAAGTTCAACCATAAATTTCTACCCTTGTTCTTATGTTATTTGGCAATTGAAACTTCAGATACAGGGTCATATGAGTTACTGGAGAAAATGTAAAAAAAAAAAAACCACGCATATTTCTCAATCCTAACTCCCTATTTGTTCATAAGCCAGTTCAATTATGTACCGAGTGAAACGTTCCTCTGCTCATAGATTTTACACTCCCCTCCAGGAGTATTGTAACAGTCAGACAGTGAGGCATATTCTTAATATGATTTAATAATAAAAAATGCTTAATATTATATATAAGTATATAAGAAATATATTGAATATTTAGTTGTAAATCCTTTGCTTGCAAGAACTGCGTTATGCCTGTGACCCATGGACGTCACTATACTTTTGCATTCTTTTTTTGTGATGTTTTTGCAGACTTTTACTCTAGCCTCTATCAGTTGGTGTTTGTTTTACTTCAGTCAGTCTCCTCTTTAAAAGGTAAGATGAATACTCTATAGGGTTAAAGTCTGTTTAGACTGACAAAACTTTCCACCTCCACATTGGTAAAGAAAAAGTTTGTGTCTGTACTTCTTGCCAAATATCTTCCTGACCTTTTTGCTAATTAGTGGTTTCTTCTAGTGATATCTTCTGGTGAAGCCTCTGTACTTTTGTTCACAAAGTTTTCTGTGAGCAGTAGATTGTGATACCTTCAATCCTTCCCTCTGGAGGTTGTTGCTATTGTCACCAGCAGTTGTTTTAAGGTCTTTTTTTTATAGCACGCACAATGATTCAGTCATCAAATGCTGTTGTTTTGGCCTACCTGTTTAAAATCGGTTACTTAGTACACCAGTAGCAAGTGTCTTCTCCAGAAGAAAGTTTATTCATTCAGTGGTTGCACTGGCTATGGCCAATATTTGTGCAATTGCCCCGATTGATTTTCCATCTTCTCTTAGCTTCACAATTGCTTGTTTTTGATCCACAGACAGCACTCATGTTTTCATGATGATTGCTCCCATAACTATAAATGCACAGTCTGCACAGGCAAGCGCTATTTATTGTTTGAATAACGTACCTCACAAATGTACCTCACAGTCACATGTTCCAAAACTTTTGCTCACAAGAAAAAAACAGGTGGGTTCGGACAAAAGGTGATACCCTCTGAACTGCATATCAGATCCTTATGTACAGTAGTGTGAAAAAGCGTTTGCCCCATTTCTCATTTCCAGTTTTTTGCATGTTTGTCACACTTTAGTGTTTCGGGACATCAAACCAACTTAAACAGTAGTCAAAGACAACACAAGTAAACACAAAATGCAATTTGTAAATGCAGGTGTGAAAAAGTGATTGCCCCCCAAACCTAATAACTGGTTGGGCCACTCTTAGAACTGCAACCAAGCATTTGCAATAACTTGCAATGAGTCTTTTACAGCGTTCTGAATATTTTTTTACCCACTAATCTTTGCAGAATTGGTCTAATTCAGTTACATTAGAGGATTTTCGAGCATAAATGGCCTTTTTAAGGTCATACCACAGAATCTTAATAGGATTCAGGTCAGGACTTTGACTAGGCCACTCCAAAGTCTTTATTTTGTTTTTCTTCAGCCATTCAGA
>JAVSBV010035133.1:0-11483 GCA_033117975.1 Parotocinclus spilosoma | reverse complement strand
ATTCGCACAACCACGCCTCCTCACTCTCACACACACACACACGCCTTCTCACTCACACACACACACACACAATACATATACAACCAGATAGACTTACAATTATAGTACACACACACACACACAGGCACACAATACATACACAGACACACTTACAATTACAGTACACACACAAACGATACAGAGGAACACAATACATACGCAAATACACTTACAATAATAGTACACACACACACAAATATATGGCAAAAAGTATTAGCCAAATTTTAAAACACTTGCAGTTCGTCCACAAAATGCACATCTAGTTATTTTTCACATTTAATAAACTAAACAACAGACCACACATTTATAAAAACTAATAACCCAGTTTAGTCATATAAATATAAATCTATATAAATATAAATCTATATAAATATAAATCTATATAAATAAATCTGTTAATCTATATATATAACTCTAAGTGTTGTTTCTGACTAACCCGCTGAGTGACCGTTACGTTTAAATGTCCGTTACATTTTAAATTTGAACTTAAAGCTCCTCGAGACGGATTGGTTTAAAAACCAGTTAAAACGACGGTTAATCGGTTAAACCTGATTCCACCGAACGATCGCTTCACACACCGGTCGGTCCCAAAGCACGAGAGCGGTTATTTTTAGGGTTTCTGAGGTGAGTTTCGTCCCAAATATTTAATTCTGTGTTTATATAAATACGGTGATGTGATGCCTGGTCTCACCCGGTACCGTTACCGTTCCGGTGCCGCCGCCGCTGCTGTAATCCCGGGGCTCTGCCGGTAAATCTCACACTTTTCTCAGCACGGACGGTAAGTGATGAATAAATAAATAAATAAGTAAATAAATAAATGTTTACGGCCGGTGTTTGAGGCTTCCAACGCTAAACCAGCCGTTATAGGAGATGCTATCTCGCCTGTTGGGACAGCACGTGCTGCTGCTGCTGCTGGTGCTGCGCGCGGACAGATAACGGAATCCGCGTGTGCCACTGCTAGAGTACCGAACGCAGTCCCCCCGCCCCCTAACACACACACACACACACACACACACACACACACACACACACACCCCAATTGGGTTGGAGCCCATGCCTGCCCGAGACAGACACGAGGAGGAGGGCGGGGCTACTGGCACGCGTGGTGAGGAGAACCTACCAATTACTTCCAACCAACTTTTTTGAACAAGGTACCGGGTCCGACAGTTAGCCGTCCCGGCTCGGTTTATTTACCAAAAGTCCGGCTGCTAGGGTCTCCAGGAAATGACCTGGATGGCGGTGGCTGCTGCTTCCTGGACGCCGGAGGCCGGGTGGCTCAGGAGCGCCTCCAGGTGAGGCAGGCTGTCCAGCAGCTTGGCCCGGGCGCTGGGAGCGTGTGCCAGGCAGGTGAGGGCCCGGAGAGCGTAGGTACAAGCCGGGGCGTCTTCGTGGCGCGCCAGACGCAGCAGGGGAGGGACGGCCCCGGCCTCCAGGGCCTGGTACTTACCTGCGGTGCGGTGACAAGGTCAGTGGCCTGAACACAGGTAGAGGTATTGATAAAGATAAGAGACCTTGGGTGATGACGGTGGTGTACATGATGGCCCCGGCCGCGTTGGCCCTCACGTCTGGGTGGGCGTCGCCGAGCAGAGCCACCAACGCGGGGACGACGTCCAACTCGCAGACCCTCGTCTTCCCCTCCGCTGGGACGCTAAGAGATAGATCAGTTAGGGTTACGGCTGAGGGAGGGGCAGTTCAGAGCATCAACTTCTGCTAGAAGCAAGTGGCAGGTTTGGATAGTGAGAGTTTGGATAGTGAGAGTTTGGATAGCGAGAGTTTGGATAGTGAGAGTTTGGATAGTGGGAGTTTGGATAGTGAGAGTTTGGATAGTGAGAGTTTGGATATTAAGAGTTTGGATATTAAGAGTTTGGATAGTGAGAGTTTGGATAGTGAGAGTTTGGATAGTGAGAGCTGGGGTAGTGAGAGTTTGGATAAGACTTTGGATAGTGAGAGTTTGGATAGTGAGAGTTGGGATAGTGAGAGTTTGGATAAGACTTTGGATAAGACTTTGGATAGTGAGAGTTTGGATAGAGGGAATTCGGATAATAAGACGTTGGATAGTGAGAGTTTGGATAGTGAGAGTTGGGATAGTGAGAGTTTGGATAGTGAGAGTTTGGATAGTGAGAGTTTGGATAGTGAGAGTTGGGATAGTGAGAGTTTGGATAGTGAGAGTTGGGATAGTGAGAGTTTGGATAGTGAGAGTTTGGATAGTGAGAGTTGGGATAGTGAGAGTTGGGATAGTGAGACTTTGGATAGTGAGAGTTTGGATAGTGAGAGTTTGGATAATAAGACTTTGGATAGTGAGAATGTAGACACCAGAGATCTAGGGTTCGGAATAGCAAGAGCTCGGATTGAGAAAATTCAGATATCGAGCTCGGTGCAGGTCACCTGGCGGCCATGAGGGCTGAAGCGGCTTCGCGGCGGACGTTAGCGGACGGGTGCTTCAGCTGTTCCTTCAGGACGGGCACGACATCGCAGGCCAGAGCTGGTCCAGGGTCCACCCTCATGCAGGAGGTCAGAGTGAAGAGGACGAGCTCGCGAATGTCCTCACGCTCCACCGGAACCTTCATCACCAGCCTGGGTACCAGTCCCAGAGAAACCATACTCACCACGCCTACAGAGGAGGAGTCAACCGTACGGTCAGACCCACCATGATGGGCACTCTTAATGCCACAAACACGCTACCCTTAAAAAGGGGTCTAGATACACCAATGGGCAGGACCAACGGCGGGCCCGCCCCGGTGAGGAACGTGGCTGTGGAGAAACACCTGTCGGAGCCCCGGACAGCATCTTCAGGGTTTGGTGGAGGTTCAGTCGGCAGGCGTCCAACGGGTCGTCCAGCAGGTCCGACAGAGAGCCGAGGACGTCGCGCTTCAGGAAGGCCTCCCTGAAAAAAAACACCCGGAAACATCAAATCTGGCAACCCGCACCCTGTGAACTCCAGGATGGGTTAAATTGTGGCCCAATCAGGGGTCAGATAAGGGTCTATACCCGGGCGTGGGTACAGCTCATGTAAGGTGGAGCTGTGGTTTGCAAACAGGACAGAAGAAGGACGCCACCGAGTGGCCGCGGTGCAGTATGACATTTACCTGCCCATGCTGTGAGTGGACATGACGTGCAGGACCTCGGCCGTTTTGCTCCTGATCGCTTCGTCTTCATCCTTCAGCATCGTCTTCAGTTTCTCCAGGAATCCTAAAACAGCCAAACACCTGATGTTTAACCCCGGACCTCCTCGTGGACCTCCTGATGGACCCTTCTCATGGACCTCCTCATGAACCTCCTCATGGACCTTCTCATGGACCTCCTGATGGACCTCCAGATGGGCCGCCGTGGTTCTGATGGTCTCCTTACCGTGACGCACCGCCTCATAAACCCGCTCCGGGTCGTGCAGAAGGTCACACAGGGTGCACAGCGCCACCCGCTGGACGCCCCGCTCCTCTGCGTCCAGTTCCCTCATCAGCCGGGGCAGGGCCCGATGACCGAAGGCCAGCGGGGCCGTGTCAGGGTCGAGCTCCGAAATACGAGTGCCAGCCATCGGAGTCCTGCTACAGATCCACAGGGCAGCACAGGGCACAAAGCAAGAGCGGAAACTCAGACACAAACACACACACACACACAGGGACACTTTAGAGACGCCAGCTGACCTAAGGTATGTCTTCTTGTATATAAACATTTTAAAATTAATCCAAATAAAAACAAAAAAACATGCTTCAGAAATGCGGAGCTCACAGGTATTTCATAAAGTTTGATTTTTGATTTTATTCTCCATAAAAACAGCATGTTTTATAGAAATAAAGAGAAATTTCTAAGCTAAGCTACAAAAAAATGTATAATAATAATAATAATAATAATAATAATATATATAAAATATGTAAACCAATAATGATATTAATATTATTGATAATAATGAATATTTTAACAGTAAATATCTTTTTAAAATAATAGCATGTAAAATTGAAATTGAAATTCATTTAATTAATTTAAATTAATTAATTTTCTATATTACATACAAATGAAAACTAATAATAATAATAATAATAATAATAAAAATAAATAAAAATAATGAATATTATAATGGTAAATTTAAAAATATATGAATATAATAATTGTAAAAATAATAGTCGTATTTGTAATAATTAAAAAATAATAAAAATAAAAAAAATAATACAATTAATGGTGATAAGATTATTATTATATATAATTATTATTATCATTATATAATTAATATTGATATTAATACTGTGAAATAATAATAGTAATCATTAATACTAATAACAACAACAATAATTATTATTGTCAGAATTATTATTAATATTATTGTTATTAATAATGTAATAAATGAAAAATAATAATAACAATTATAATAATATTGAAAAAATAATTGTAATATAGAAACTGAAATGAATTTAAATAAATACATTTTCTATATTAAAGACAAATGATAATAATAATAATAATAATAATAATATAAAGCATATATATTAAACAATAATTCAAATAATATTATTGATCATAATAAATATTATAATAGCAAATATTAAAAAAAAGGAATATAATAATAGTAAAAATAACAGTAATACTTGTAATAATAAAAAATGTTTAAAAATATATAAAGATAATGGTAATAATATTATTATTATATATAATTATTATTAACATTATATTATTTTTATTGATAGTAATACTGTGAAGTAATAATAATAATAATCAGTAATACTAATATTAATACTGCAAAACCAATTCTAAAATCGAAACTGAAATAAAATAAATTAATTTATAATATAATAATATAATAAACTTATACTTATAATAATAATAATAAAATTTAAAATAATAATAATAATAAATAAAGTATAATAATAATAATAAAGTATATAAATATAATAATAAAGTATTAACAGCATAATAATAATATATATAAAACATATATGTAAAACAATATTAATATTATTGATATTATAATGGTAATTTATTATATTTTTATTTTAATATACTTTTAAAAAATAATAGGAATATAATAATAGTAAAAATAATTAGTAATAATAAAGTAATTTGTAATAATAAAAATATTATACTATATAATACTATTATAATATTATGTAATAATATAAAATATAACACTGTGACGTAATAATAATCATTCATAAATATAACAACAACAATTATTATAATTAATAGCATTAATATTTATATTATTGTTATTATAGTAATATTGTAAAACCAATTCTAAAATTGAAATTGAAATTAATTTAAATGAATTAATTTTCTATATTACATACAAATGAAAAAGAATAATAATAATAATAATATTAATAATATATAAAACATAATATATAATGTAATAATATAATAATGAATATTATAAGGGTAAATATATTTTTTTAATATGAATATAATAATTGTAAAAATAATAGTTGTATTTGTAATAATTATAAATAATAAAATAAAATTCATGGTAATAATAAGAATGTTATTATAAATATTATTATTATTAATAATAAAACTGTAAAATAATAATAATAATAATAACAACCATAATTATTATTGGCAGTATTCTTCTTAATATTATTGCTATTATTAATATAATAAATAAATAATAATACTGTAAAACCAAACCTTAAAACGAACCTAAAATGAATTTAAATGAATTAATTTTATATATTAACAAATGATAACTAATAATAATAATAATAATAATAATACTCACAAGTATAGCAAGCCAAAAAACACACACACACACACACACACACACACACACACACACACACACACACACACAGAGCGTTACTCTGAACAAGGTTTAAAGTTAAATTCTATCTTTAATATGATTAATAAATCTTATATTACCGCTCTTAGTGACGCTGCTCCTAATACACAGAGTTGTTTTGCTCGTTGCTAGGAAACAGCGCAGGAAGCGCAGTGTAGAGCGGAGCAGCTATGTACAAATCTCAGTAGTGAATAGCGTAGCTCCCGCTGATTCTTACGTAAATAGTAAAGGAATTAAAGGATTATAAAATATATATATATAATAGTATTGATTGTTAAAACACCTCATATGAAGTCATTTCTGATGAAATAATATATTATTATATTTTTAGATCTACATTACTGTTTCAACTCTTACAGATGAATGTTTTATTTTTAATGATTTTTAATTATTTTTTCATATTTTTTTAATTAGTTTTGAAAAAATGACGTCAGACACTTTCATGGTCACTTTTTAATGTTTTTATTTTATTTATTTTTTTGCCAAAAGGATCAGAACAGATTCAGAGCAGTAAGAGTTTCACCCGAGATGCCACGCTTATGAGGGCGCTGCCCATCTCTGTGCCCGCTTTTTAGGACCCGTGGCCGTACAGTCTGAGGTGCAGATCGACGAGCTGGCGCAGGAAGCCTCGATTGGGGATGATCCCCCTCCCCTCCTTGACCCTGTTGACGGCCTGCACCAGGGTCATGTTGTGCTTGAGCATGAGGTAGGCCAGCACCACGGTGGCAGAGCGGCTCACGCCCACGTGGCAGTGCACCAGGACCTTACCTGGGGTGAAACGGAATGGCGGGGTGAACCCGGGCGGCTTGGGCGGGTGGGACGGCGTGGGAGGGGTGTGTGTGTGGCGTGGCTCTTACCTCCTGTTCTCAGGGCGTTATGGATGAACTCCGCTCCCGCGTTGAAGTTGACGCTCATGTCGTAGGCGGGCGAGTCGTGGCCCTCGATGCCCAGGTAGGTGATGCCCGTGCCAGAGTAGAAATCTTCGCGGCGCCGGGGACTGTGGGCGCAGTTCAAAACGTGGCTGAAGCTCTGACGGCCCAGTTCGGCTCGGTTCTCTGCAAAATCCCTGCAGAAGAGGATGATGTGAGGGGGCGTGGTCTGGTTAAAGGAGGCGTGTCTTCAGCATCTGAGTCCTTATAATAATAATAATAATAATAATAATAGTAATAATAATAATAGTAATAATAATAATAATAGTAATAATAATAATAATAATAATAATAGTATTAATAATAATAATAATAATATTAATAATAATAATAATATTAATAATAATAGTGTATATGATCATGATAATAATAATAATATTACAAATAATATCAATAATAATGCATATGAAAATAATAATATAATAATAATAATGATAATAATAATATTGTATATGATAATAATAATAATAATAATAATAATATTAATAATAATAATAATAATAGTAATAATAATAATAATAATAGTATTAATAATAATAATAATAGTAGTAGTAGTAGTAGTAGTAGTAATAATAATAGTAGTAATAATAATAGTAGTAATAATAATAATATTAATAATAATAGTGTATATGATCATGATAATAATAATAATAATATTAATAATAATAGTGTATATGATCATGATAATAATAATAATAATAATAATAATAATAATAATAATAGTGTATATAATCATGATAATAATAATAATAATAATAATAATAATAATAATAATATTAATAATAATAGTGTATATGATCATGATAATAATAATAATAGTAATAATAATAACATTTCCGTCTCAGGTTTTATCCAGGCTATAGTTGTGGAGCTGTGGTCGGCTCTGGAGTGTGGCAGAGAGGACGTCAGGGTGGTCCATCCCAAATCCACCCCCATGGAGCCCATCGATGGGACCTGCCTAAAGGTGATGGTTCCTCTAAGACGTCTTTGATAAGGTCCATGGAGGCGGTTCTCCGTTTAAACCGTGTATCTTTTACAGTCGTTCCTCAGCCTGGTGAACCTGCTGTCGTCTCCTCGTGCTGTGTGGGAGCTGCTGGAGCAACAAACCCTGCCGAATAAGAGCGAGTACAGCCTGAGGGAAATGCCCAGCTCTGTTAGCGTGAGTCACGCCGTCTCACCAAACGTTTATTTCTTCCTATAGAGCTTTATTAAGCGACAGCGGCAAGGGAAAAGTACTGTAATCCTAACTGTTAGAAAGATGTTTTATTATATAATGTTAATGATGTTTATTACCCAAATGAGGACGGGTTTTCCTTCTGAGTCTGCTTCCTCTCAAAGGTTCTTCCTCTTAATCTTGGGGAGTTTTCCCTTGCCACTGTCTCCATTTTACTTGCTCATTAGGGACAACAGAATCTAATTTGTTTTCATGTATCAATGTAAAGCTGCTATGGACAATGTCTACTGTTAAAAGTGCTATAGAAATAGAATGGAATTGAATTGAAAATAAATTAAATCAACATAAATAAATAAATAAATGTTGCATTTTTAATAATAAACAGAAACTAAATATAAATTTTAAATAGAGAATTTATTATATTAAAATTTAATATAGTCAAATGTAATCAAAACAAATGGAGAATATAATGAAATAAATATTTTTTAAAAACTAGAACATTATAAAACTGAAAATAGAATAAATTTTAAAAAATCTTTACTGTAATGAATGAAACCGGAAAACAATAAAATTGTGAATAAATATAAAACAGAGCATATGATAAGATAAGAAAATTGCAAATGCAAAACTATAATAAAAATGTACAATAAATATAGAATAAAAATAAAATAAAATAAAAAAGTTTCAATAAAACAAATGCCATGAATGGTGCGAATTATGTGTCAAATAAATACGTAATAAAATTGCGAATTTAAACAATCTAAATTGAAAATCTATTAAGATACGACAATAAAAAACGGCATGGAATGAAAATATAAAAAAAAAAACAATAGTAGACTTTTAAAAAGGGGGACTAGAATAAAAAACAGAAAATAGAAATACAGTTGTAAATACATAAAATAAATAATAAATAAATAATTAAAATGCTATATTTGATGTGGTAGTATATGATAAATAAAGAGTAAAAGAAAATGTAATAAAAAGGATAAATTTAACAAATAAAATCGAGAATAATAATAATAATTTAGCATTATATAATCTTTTTTTTGTTGTTTTTTACAGGTGCTCTCGCAGTGTTTCTTCTGTCCATTAGAGGGCAGACTTTATCCAGAATTAAACTGAGCTCCCATTAATCTAGTATGTTCAGCTCTTTTTTTTTTCATTTTTCGCCCCTCAGGACGTGATGGACCGTCTGGTCGTTATGAACTCCGAAGCCAAAGTCCACTCCTTGTTTAACTACGAGCAGTCCCACACTTTCGGCCTGAGGTACGATCGTTAGTTCTTAATCTTTAGCCTGGTCGTTTAAGCATCGTTAGAAGAAACAGAGGCGGTACGAATGCATTCGGGGATGGGCGTCGGCCGGAGCTCGTTTATCACAGCCAGGGGGTCGGAGGCTTTGTTAAATCACTAAAGAGGGAGGGAGGGGGGCACATGTCACCTCGGCGGAGTGTTAATGTAACAGCCGGGGTGTTAATTCCCCAGATCGTAGTCCCTTCCTCGCTGGGTGAGAGTCTTAATGAGCGGCGTGGGCGTGTTCCTGGATCTGAAAGCGTGATGCCGCTCTTTTAGTCGAGCTAAAAATATTTTCGTCTGCTTCATCTGCCGAGCTCTTATCCAAGGTGGGTCTTATTCAAGAAAAATCCACCCAGGACCCACCCACGAGCTATCTCTGACCACCAGAAGAAGGCTTCATCTTCAACCAGGGAGGGTTTGGTCCCCCAGACGAGTGTTCCACCCTCTCAGAAGGAGTGTTCTCCTGCACCGGACGCTTGATCTGATCTCTGGAAGAAGTAGTAGTAGTGTTTTACTTCCCATAAGGAACGTTCTGCTTCCATAAAATGTTCTCCTTCCCATTAGGAAGCAGTGTTCCGTTCTTAAGAGGAGTATGGACCTCCTCTGGAGTGTTCTTCTCCCCAGATGGCCGGCTTTCCTTTCCAACCTTCTCAAAAAATGTGGTTCTCCTGCTCAGATGAAGTGTACTTCCCTAAAAGTAAAAGGTATTAACCTTCTCCAAGAAGGAGAGTGTTCTTCTACCAATAAGGAGTCTTCGACTTCCCACAAGGAACGTTCTGCTCCCACAAAATGTTCTCCTCCCCATTAAGAAGCCGTGTTCCGTTCTTAAGAGGAGTATGGACCACCTCTGGAGTGTTCATCTTCTCAAAAAGCCGGCTTTCCTTTCCATCCTTCTCAAAAGGTGTGTTCTCCTGCTCAGATGAAGTGTTTACTCCCCTAGAAGAGTATTAACCTTCTCCAAGAAGGAGTCTTCTGCTTCCCAGAAGGAACATCTCTGCTCCGCTAAACACAAGATTTTTTGAGAGGAGTATTCTCCTTCTCTGGATTCTTCTGCCCCCCTCAGGAGACTCTTCAGTTCCCTAGTGGAGTATTTTTCTCCTGTGGACTGTTCTTCTCCACTAGAGGTGTGATCTTCACTCTAGAAGAAGTGTTTAGTCTCCTAGAGGAGGATTATCCTTTTCCGGTGTGTTCTTCTTCTTGAAAGGAGTGTTCCACCTGTTCAGAAAGAGCATGTTTTCTTTCCCGATCTTTCCAGAAGTTATGGTCTCCTCCTGTGTTCTTCTCCTCTAGACATTCTGCCCTCTCAGAAGGAACATTCTGCTCCCCCAAACTAGACGGAGTGTTTCTTCCCACCAAAAATGGTGTTCTCCTCCATTTGGAGGTCTGATATCTTCTCTAGAAGGAGTGTTTAGTCCCCTGAAGGAGTATTATCCTCTTCTGGAATATTGTACATCCCAGAAGAAACGTTCCGCTTCCCTAAATGATCATTTTCCTACAGAAAAAGTTTTCTCCTCTGCAGAAGGAGATATTTTCAGTCCTTGGGAGAAATGAGCACCTCCTCTGAAGTGTTCTGCCCTCTCAGAAGGAGTGTTTTTCTCCCTAGGAGGAGTATTGGGTCCCTCAGAGCAGCGTTCTTCTGTTCTGCAGAGTTCGGCCCTTTCAGAAGGGATATTCTCCATTTGGTCTTCTCCGAAATGAATGTTCTGCTCCCTCTAGGAGCATTCCCTCTCCTTTAGGGTTTTTTCCCTTCTTAGGTAGGGTTCTCTTGCCCTTAAGGATTGTTCTCCAGTGCGAAAAAAGGGGGTTCTCCTCTCAAAAAGGGGGATCCCTACGCTCTTTCAGGTTGTTCCACCAAAGGATTGTTCGATTTCCTCCAAAAAACAATGTTCTCCTGCCCCTAGTAGTAAGTGTTTGGTCTCCTAGAGGATTGTTCTCCTTCTCTGGAGTGTTCTTCCCTCCCAGAAGTATCATTCCCCATTTGGTTTTTTTCAATAATTAGTGTTCTGCTCCCTAGAAGGAGTGTTCTGCCCTCTCTTAGGGAGCGTTCATTCCACTAGAGGACTAGTATCCTCCTTTGGAGTGAAGGACTATTCTGCTCTCCTCCCCGAAAAAGTGTTCTGTTCCCCAGAAAGATTGTTCTCCTTCCCCTGAGGACCTCAATGCTCTTTTGGGTTGTTCTTCCCACCCAGAAGGAGTGTCCTCCTCCCCTAAAGCATTCCCCCCCCCCCTTAGTAGGAGAGTATATCCCCTGTTAAGGACTATTATCGTTGTTTGGAGTGTTCTT
>JAVSBV010035132.1:0-24909 GCA_033117975.1 Parotocinclus spilosoma | reverse complement strand
CTACAATTTTAGGGAGTTTTTCCTTGCCACTGTCGCCCTAGGCTTGCTCAACTTGGGATTGGCCTTTTTAGGAAAGCATAATATTGTGAAGTTGCTTTGAGACAATACTCTATTGTAAAAGGCACTATATAAATAAAACTGAATTGAATTAAATTGAATTAATCTGGTACTGCTTTAAGCTTTTTGAGCTGATATTAACATTGTTGAAGTACATCCCTGGACTGGCCTGTTCTGGAAAACAGTATAGATATAATGGCAACATGTTATTAACACTTCTGTGTTCTGTTAGAATGTAATTATGGAATAAACTACTTAAGTGAAACAGCGTAGAAAATAAATCAGATATAATTTGGGCATTTTTGTTTTTCTCGTCTACAGTTAGATTATTCCTTGTTAATGTGTTAACTGTATTGTTAGGTGTGTAGAAAAATACAAGTATTGTTTATATTAGTTACATGAAAATCTGGAAAGACACATTTACTTATTAAAGAATGCCAACACTTTAAGGAAAGACTTTTAGCAGGACACAGAAAATCCAAGAACCAGGTTTCCCCCTCTGCACTCAAGCATTGAATTGCTTAGTGGATCAGTTCTGCTTCAGGTGTACCCTCTTTAGAGCAAAGTCGAGAGTACTCCCAGTGAACCATGAAGTGGTCTAAAATCTCCAGTACAAGAATATTTTTCATCCATCTCCACAATGTTGCCTTATTCAAAATAAGATGTCTAAGGAGTATTAATATTTAGCTAAATGCTCCTCTAATCCTCTTATGTTAAACTATTAGGAACTTTCTGTTTCTTTACTTGGATTTATTTAACGTCACTATCAGCATCAATTGATATTTCAGGTATGGACACAAAAGGTTACATAAACTAGCCATATTTTAATTTTCACTTTCAATCCATTACTTACTAAACTAGATGAGATTCCTCAACATTTTGTTATAAAATAAGTTTTGTGATAATGATTTTGGCCAACTGTAGATCAGTAGAAGTGAGTGTTAATGGCTCCACTACTGTACAGTATAGACTATATTAAACTTCTTTAATGCATTTCATTTAGATTTTTTTAAGAATGTATCCCCATCGAAAATCACGGAGCACAAGTACAGTAAAACTCCATTAATACATGCAATGCCTTATATAGTATGGATTTTCTGGTTACATCAAGTTTACCATCATTCAGTTTACATTATGTCTCAAAAAAATTGAAAAATTTGCTCAGTATCATTGTTTTCTGTTCTCAAAAACCGAAACAAATTAACAAGAGGAACCGAGGTACCACAGTGTACACACTCGGGTTTGGCCAATTTAGAGTAATCACTTTACCTGATGCATGACTGTGGGAGTAAACCAAAGTCCCTGGAGTAAATAAAATGATACATGGGGACATGCTAATTGCCAGATAGCTCTACCTGTGACAGAGAACCATTTTGCTGTAAGGGGACAATGCTACTCACGAGCCACCCAGCTGCCAATAGGGATCTTCTGACTGTAGTATAAGAGGTGCTGGAACCAGAAAAAAAGGAAAAACATTTGTTATAAAGATAGAAGTTCTAGTTCAAGTAGCATCAGAAAAATATCACACAAATACTGAATACCAAAATAAATACAGTAGTATGACTCTTTTGTTCCATATAAATTAATGTACACTATAGTATATATCCAAAAGACCAAAGGAATTATTATTAGTAAGGGGTTTGTCCCTCCTTTGTTGCTACAACAGCCTCTACTGTGAGCTCAGGCACTGATGTTGGACTTCTTCACCATGTAAATGTGTCCTTACAAAACCACTGCTCCCAACACCACCTAACAGCTAGGTCAGAAAAGGTAAGATGATGGACAGTTCCATGAATATCCAGATTATCTCAGTCCAATGATGTGTCCCCTCTCAAATCCCTGCTGTATGCTAAAATAAAAAATAGAGCAGACTTACATGGACTTGCAGGTAACTGTGAAGATGTGAACAAAATAGAGAGCTGGAATTAAACTAGGATTAGGCTGCATGTGTGTATTGTGGTGTCCAAAAGATTTTCAGCTCACTCTGTGTATTCTGTGACAAAATTTGTCAGCTGGCAGTCCATAATTGTCTATAACGAAGGCTGTCTACAAAGTGCAGCTACAACAGGAGACGTTTAGGGACTGGCCATTGACGCCAGAGATTTTAGATTAGATCTTAGTATTTAGAGTTTATTAAAAATGTGCTTTTGCACTACTGTCTCTTTAAAAGTTACAGACCCCTCTTGAAAGTTAAATTCCCTCTTGACTAAGCACAAATACAGAAGATGACAGGTGCATGCCTGTTTTTTTCAGAAGCAGGATAAAAAGGAGGGTAAGTTACACACCTGATTCAACTATTCAATTAATTTAACAACTCGTCCTAATTTTAAATGGATACAGTAGAGTAGTTGTTACTTGTGTAGGGCACTCTACCCATTAAGTACTCCCATGCTCTATCACACCTGGTCCAACGCTTATCAGCATACGCATCCTTGTGTTTCATCAGTGGTAGAGTGCAACAAAAGGAGAGAGAAGATACACAAATAACACAATTAGAGAGAGAATCTGTGAAGTCGAAGACAGAACTGGGTGAAGAACACCTAGTAGTAAACACAATACAGATCCAACATACAATACAATGAAACATTGTAACTAAGCATGAACAGGTAGGACTACATGGAACTTGTGTAGACAGCACATACACAGCACAAACACACTGACCGCTTTAGTAGGTACACATGTTCAACTGCTCATAAATGCTCATATCTAAGTCACATGGCAACCACTCAGTGCATTTAGTCATGTAGATATGGTCAATACAACCTGCTGAAGTTCAAACCAAACATCAGAATGCAACTATCAAGGTTGCTGCTGCTAGATAGGCTGGTCTTTTTTTACACAGAATCTAGCAATCTTTATAAGCCTCAAAATATAAATAGCTTTTAGGGATGAGGGCAGAAAATGTGGATGGGAGATAAATATTTCAGGTAGGTTTCAGTAATTTATGGATAAGGTTGTTGGATAGTTTGTGTGAGTGCTTTTGTTTGATTGTTGATACTGAATTGCATCGTGGCAGTGAAGGCAGCACAGAAGATCATTGGCTGCTCTGGGTGCATCAGGACAAGGGCAAACAGATTCAAGAACAGTTTCTTCCCAAAAGCCATAATCACCCTGAACTCACCCTGAAGTTCAATTTTAACCTCCCAACCCCTACCAGTCACTTACCCACCTGCTGTGCAATATTTAACATACAGACAACACTGTGAACTATATGAGGTGCAATATCTGTATAGAATGTCTTATACAACATCCTGTGTTATAGTTTAAGTACATTTATTTTTATTTTATTCTTCTTATCTTTTTATTTTTTGTCTTTGTAAGTACATTTGCACTGTTAGGCAGTGGCTTTTAATCCCATTGTACATGAGTTTAGTGACAATAAAGGCATTAGGTACAAACACTAAATTAACTATATAATATTTAGATTTAAAAAAGCTAACAGTTATTTGTATTTTACGTCGTCATATATTGTCATGTTACACTTTCTTATTGTGATGTGCTTTTGCTGCACAAAGTTCTAGGGTCCTAGTATTTGTCTCAAACTGTCTGAAAAACATCCTTTGCTGATAAAAGTAAATCAATATAAAATTATTAAATAAAAATGCCTCCACAAAAGTTCATGCTGATAGTACTCCCTACAGTTATGGCCCAAATATAAGGAGTTACTGCTATACTGAACAAAAATATGAACACAACACTTGTTTTTGCTCCTATTTTTCATTAGGCTGAACTTAAAGATCAAATACTTTTTTTATGTACAAAAAATGCCTTTTTGTCCACAAATTTGTCTAAACAACAGTTTGGATAGTTTATGCACAAATCCTTGGGTTATACAAACGTATTGTTACAGCAGCGGTGGGTGGCTGGTAAAGATGCTGGATGTGGAGGTCCTGGGCTGGTGTGCTTGCATGTGGTCTGCGGTTGTGAGGCCAGTTGTATTTCCAAATTCTCTGAAACGCCTTTGAAGACGGTAGAAAAATGAGCAATCGATTCATTCAAATACCTGCCGTCAGCATGCCAATTGCATGCTAAAAACTTCCTAAAACTTGCAACATCTGTGGCATTGTGCTGTGTGATATTTTATGCACATTTTATAGTGACCTTTCATTGTGACCAGCCTAAGGCACACCTGTGCAAAAATCATGCTATATGATCATCATCTTGATACACCTGTGAGGTCGATGGATTGTCTTGGCAAAGGAGAAGTGCTTACTACTACAGATTTAGACACATTTATGAACAATACTTGAGAGAAAAAGGCTATTTGTGTACAGAGAAAAAGTATTTGATCTTTGAGTTCAGCTCATTAAAAATGGGAGCAAAAAGTGTTGCTTCATATAAATTGTCTCATGAGACTCCTCAAACAGTGAAGTATGCAACCAATACTTGTGATGGATTACTGTCAGAAGAAGACTTGGGCAATAACTGCAGAAAAACAGTTGTCACCCGAATGACCAAGATTTAAAATATTATCGTGTTTTGTAAATTATTTACGAAGTACCCCATGTGAATGTTACAGGAAATTAAAATATTGCCAAACTGCCACACTGCCATTCTTCTTATGTAGGCTGCACACTCATCCATTTTCACTCTCTGCTGGAGAATAGGTCACATGGAGAATGAGGTTTGTTTATTTGCATCTAATTCAGTGTTCTCTACCAGGCTTAAATTCTACATTATAATATTTCAAGCAGCATTTTAAACAGGTAAGTTGGTAGTTAATTAGTTAGTGAAATTATGTTTAAATGCATATAGTGTACACTAAAGATTGTTTAAATAAACCTACATTATTAAAAATGTTGTGGCAGTGAAATGTGACAGATCACACTAGACAATAATTTGTATAATATAACTGTGGATTAAGTTATTGCAATATTCAGTATTATTGTTTATTGGCCCAAGACAAATCAAAATTTCATCTGGTTGTCCGATAATTAACCAAGTATCACTTCCCCTTTCATGCTGCACATCAAACATTACTCAGTCAATGTAAAATTAGAACTGATCCATACATTCAGTCGGCCACAAGAAATCATTTTAAAAATAACGGACTGTTGAAGTCTGATTATAGGGTCTACAAACACGCAAGCACACACACACACACATACAAACACACACACACACACACACACAAAGAGATACACACAGCTATCTAAAATGATTTCACAGACTTGTGGTCCAGGTTCTGCTCAGTCTATCTTGAGGATTAGGATACACTGACTGACAGGAGCTCTTGAAAGTAGAACAATCTAATAAAATGTGCCATATTTTTCTTATACACTTTTACTTATTTTTCAGTACACATTGACTAATACAAATTATTGTATGCTTGGTTCCAACAGATCAGTATCTGTGTTGTCATTATTTTTCAGTCTCTCTAAATACGCATGATGTTTTTTGTATCTTTACATATTTACAAAAGTCTCAGTAAAACAGCACTTTTCATTTTAAAGAGCTGCTACAATCAGTGAGTTTTTATACTGTCAGTATTTCAGCATGCCGTATTAGTGTCCACAGCTGGCTATTTATGAAATGCTAGTAACTATCCTGCTTTCAAAGTAATTTCCGATGCCTTTTACACTTGCTGACTGAGTCATATCATTTAATATTTCATAGTAATCAAAAATCATTGCACTAATTCATATAGAATGATGGGTATCAATCTCAATCATCCTGCCTGCTATTTAATGCTTTAGACTGAATGCATGCCTAAATAAAATACATTATTTAATTCCATACTTTATGTATTTACATTATAGCTTCCATTATCCATATTCCATATTATATTATATCAACATTCCATATTATTCCATCTATCCATTATGACAGTAGGTAAATGCAAAATACATTATGTATAACTATCAAGCCTGTAATTGCAGATATAGCCTTTGCTTCAATATGAGATGAAAAAAACAGTTACAAATCTAAGGCCTCAGACCTATATGCTACATCACAGTAGATAGTTCTAGACTTCATTTCAATCTAGCCCTATGCCATTTCCCTACTGCTAACTGAGCTCCAGCAGAGAAAGATAGATGGTTGAGGGAGATAGAGATCATTTAAGGTTTCTCTATTCAAGGACGAATGCAAAGGCACCAGGAGTGCAGGGCACACTTGATAGTGTACAGATGTTTCATCTAAATAGTACTTCATCATGCCTCATTTTTCTATTCTTGTTTCTTGTATAAATTCTCAGGAGGACATTTTTGAGTGATGGAAATCTGTCTAAAAACTGCCATTTTGATAAACATGACTGAATGGCATTTTGTGGTTGGCATGATTTCAGAAACATGATAATTATCGTTAACTGTGCTCAATGTATCAGAATTCAGTCTGAAATGTCAGGTAATGTCATTTCTGGCATAATGCCACACTAAATAATACTTTAAAATAATAGTACATCATCATTACAAGATTCAAGATTCAAAGCTTTATTGTCATAAATACGTGCTAGTGTAGAACGTAAAGTTCCAAATTGTTTTGTTTGAGATACAGTGCCACTGTTTAATGTTAATGTTAGTTTTCTCTCATTCTTATAAAGCTCAAAATCTTTACATACATTTCTCTGCCATCTAATTTCTGCATAAAGCCGAAAAAAATATAACAAAATAAAGCCATCACAGGACGAATTGTTTTAAGTGTTTTGTAAATATACAACTAATTTTACACACACGGGCAAGACAACATCATAATCAGTCATTAACCAAGTCTAATATTACATTATTTTAAATATCATGTATTTTCTTATTAGATAAACAGTGGTTTAAACAGAAGGATGAGGTCTTAAACAGCTTAGTGATGAGTATGTTAATGTTAATGCCATTATCAAGTATGTTGCAAAAACAGTTGTTGTACTCATACGTAATGTCCATCCATCCATTATGTTCCACTTAATCCACACGAGGTCACGAGCCAGTCAGTGCCCATCTGGCAACTCTGGATGCAAGGGCAGGAGCAACCCTAGATGGGATGGCAATCCATCGTAGGGCACAAACAGTCATGCACACAGTCAGACACTAAGGGCCACTTTTAGAAACACCAATTAACCTAACATGCATGTCTTTGGACTGTGAAAGATAACTGGAGTAAACCCAACCAGACACAGGGAGGACATGCAGACTCCACACAGAAAGGACCCAGGCCGCTCCACTCTGGGATTCAACCCGGGACCTTCTTTCTGTAAGGCAGAGGTGCTACCCACCGAGCCACCGTGCTGCCCCATACGTAATATGTAGTAGATACATTTATTCATAGATGCTTTTATGATCACCGTTGAAGCAAAAATATCTGATTTTCCTTATCAACAGGGAATTTTTGCTGTTCACTTATTGTTTTAATGTGTGTAAAATCAAGAGACTTAACAATCCATGACACTCCCAGTTCAGATCAGTTTCAGAAATACACAAACAGGTCAGTCTGGAACCAATAACCAATCCATGGTCAAAGACACTTAAATAATATAATTTCCCATTCTGATGTTATTGCATATTTGATATTTTGGTATTGCTCAGATAGTTTTTTTGGCTGGCTTTTGACTTAGTAACAATTGCATGAAAGCACACATGGAATTAAAGCCACCTATTTCTTTTGTTTTGTATTATTTAACCTGACATATTGAAAATCACTGCGCCTCTTTCGACTGCATATCACATGCAGGTTTGTAAGATCCCTGAGTCTCTTATCTGTTTCCAAACAGATTTATTTTTTACATGTTACTCATTGGGGATAGACAGCCCAAATGCACACAGAATGAAAATGCTAAATATTGATTACTGGGTGACAAAGGCCACTACAGCTGCATTTGCAGGATGCTTGAAAACCCTTACTAATGAAGCTGGCATTTCCAGTCTGATGCAGAATGCATGGGGCTCCTGGTTGGGTGTTTTCATCCTGTTTTGTGACTAAGTCGCCCATCCCTCTTGCTTTTCGAATAGGGTGGAAAAATGCTTTAGAGACTCAAAGGGTAATCATTTAGCTTCAGGCACAGATAAACTCTCTTAATTTAAATGAGAAAAGCAATGCACTTATACTTGTCAGGAAAGGGAAAGAAACTTTATCAATACTGCACTGTAGCGCAGTCATGTCTAGGAATAAGTGGGCTTTTCAGATCTCAGTGATAATTGAAAGAAATGTTAATTTCCTTTTTCACATGCTCTATCTGCTATCAAAAACAGTAGTTGATTTATTACAACTGTTTCATGCTGCTACTGAATACTAAGCTGTCTGAGATAGCACAGTTGTCTTTGTATGTTCTCTTCTGAATGATGGTCTGCCTACTTTTCATCTTATGGTATGGTATTTTTACATTTCTATGGATAGTATATTGGTAAATTGGATAGTAAACAAACAGTAGAAAGCAGTAGTGAATGTGTATTGTAAGTGAAATAAATAGCTTATTCTCAACACAATGGAAATCAACATATCCATATATACATAATGTTTAGATGAAGCATGCTGAATGAGCTAAAGGTACAAGTGTGTATGATTACCGCTGATAAAAAAAAGAAAATTTCAAGATTTTCTTGTACTATAATATAAATAGCTTTGCTTTATTTATATGTATATATATATTTATTTATAATAGCTTTATTTATAAATAGCTTTGCTACTTGTTGATATCCTAGATGGGTTGCATCTGACAACTGCCAAGCGGCATTTCTCCTTATCATCCTGACATCATAAGGATAAAGCTTTCACAACAAATGAAGAGCTGTTACAGACTAAAATCAAGACAGTTCGAAAGTTCCCAGTTTATATCTGCTAGTCTATTGTAGCATTGTCTCCCAGGAAAAATTTACTGTGAAATTTGACAGTAGAACCGTGAAGTGGCCAAATTACCATCAAAATCCACGGTAGAACTGTGAAATAATTATAGTAAGTTCATAGCCAACCAAGTTTTCAATTGTACTATGGAATTTGACAGTAGGACCATGAAGTAGCCAAATTACCGTCAAAAATTCATAGTAAAACTGTGACCTGTATGGTCAAACTGTGAAAGTTCACGTTAAATCTGTCAAGCAACTTACAGTTTTCCTATGAAATCTTACAGTACATTTTTTTTCCTGGGCTGCAAGTGTTAACATTACAACAAGGCAGCAAAGTAAACACTGCAGAAAACAATCAAACTCTGCTGCAGAAGCCAGACATTTGTGGCAAGACATACAGCAATAACAATCTCCCCACCTGAACATTTTAACAAACAGGCCACAATGCCATCCTGCTTTAAAACCACTAATATCATTCCAGACCTAAGATGGAGTTCAGGCTCCTGTCTGAATGGCTACAGGCTGGTTGCCCTCACCCCAGTCATAATGAAGTGCTTGAGAGAGTAGCTCTGGCTCACATCCAGTATAATATACCTGAGTCACTTGATCCACTGCAGTATGCATACCGCCCCAACAGATCTCTGCAGCTCTGCACATAATCCTCTCCCACCTGGATAACAAAGATGCTTACTTCAGAATGCTCATCATTGATTGCAGCTCAGCCTTTAATTATAGTCTCATTCACAACCTTGCAAACAAACTGCATCCTTGGCCAGTGCTCCTCACTTTGTGGGTGTTAGATTTCCTCACTGAAAACCACAATTCAGCATTGATTCTACACTCGATTATGAACACCCCTCAAGGATGTGCCCTCAACCCCATACATAATTCACATATGACTGTTTCACCTCTCACAAGGAAAATTGCCAACAACACCACATTCATTGGCCTGATCACGGGAGGTGAAGGATGCAGCAGTAAGGTGGCAAGTCTTGACATGATGTGACAACATCTTATTTCAAAGATAAGACCAAGGAAAGAAAAGTGGATATAAGCAAAGAGAGGTGGCCTTATGAACTACTAAAAAACACTTGTCTGAGGTAGAGAGGGTGAGCAGATTTAATTTCCTGGGCATCCACATCAGCGGTGACCAGACTTTGACATACACCTTCAACCTGGTCAAGAGAACGCAACAATGCCTCAGCGACTCAGGTAATTTGGTCACTGATGGCTCTCAGCAGCTTCTACAGCTGCATCACAGAGAGCATCTGAATTGTGTGTCACTGTGCGGTCCGGGAACTGCACAGTTATGGACTGCATATGATTGCCAGAAATTGTGCCTCTACCATTTCTGTGTAACATTTAACAAAAAAAAAAGATCACAAATTATCATCAAAGACTTTACTCACTAACAACACCAGATTTTTAGACATTTCGATTCACAATTCAATGTTATTATATTTTTTGTTTGAGTTAAAGTGTAGTGTGAAGCTCGAAGTGTAAAATGGCAAAACAAATGAACATTTTTTTGTAGTATAAGTTTTTAAACAAAAAAAACAAAAATGCACATTGTAACATATTTGCGTCATTCAACCCTTAGTTACTAGTATTTCAGTGTGGCACAACAGTGTATGCTTCTAATTGTTTTTGTTATCAAACAATGAAATAATTAATTTAATTTTGAAATAGAGAGCACATTTAAGACCAAGCTCTAAATACCAAATCTGTAAATCTGCAATTACCAGATTGTATCTTATTGCCAGCCTTTGAGCTCCTACATTTGTGAATTCACAGTGTTGTTTTAAATTAGTAACACTTTACCTCATATATTTTATTCACACTTGAGCATTCCTGGTATTTATTCATGCTGTTCAACGGTTAATGTCTTAATAAATAGGACACATTAGTTTGCTCTGGATTGTGTTGAAACTTAATATATTCCTTGGAATTTTCTGGGATATTCCCAAGTAGAAGATACTGTGAAAAAAATGGATTTAACTTATAAGCCGCTTTATACTGTTGCACTATGCACTCTTGGATTCGACCTGCTAATCTCCTTATCACAACAGTGGTACTTTGAAAGCATTGAATGAAAAGTTTGTGCATTCAAGAAGCATCATTATGGCCTAAGCAACAATAACTTGGATGTTCGTTTAATGGCTTGGTTGCCATTGTGATGGTGATTTAGTATAAATCAAAACATTATTTTCTTCACTTATATATTTTTCTTCTAAGGCTGAAAGATGCTATTTTTCTTACTATTATCTTTGGTGTGTCATGCATAGTACCCAAATGCATCTCACTCCAGTCAAACACCATGACCCTTCTTCATGCTTATCCAGGCTTTCACAGGCTTTGACCAGCTAGAACAGCAGAGCTAGAGTTAAAGCTGAGCTTTAAAGTATAACTCAATGCATCTTCCTTAATCAGCACCCATTATAGTACCAAAACAGCTGGTCGCAAAGGAATGCAGTGACATTGCAACAGATCTCTTCATCCGCTCCCATCTGTTCCAGCCCATTAGCCCACGAGATGAGCTTGGGCCTCCGATTAATGCCTTCCAGAATGGTCTAATCTCTTGGTCTAACTCCCATCACACAATGACAAACACAACATGGCACTACTTCCAGGTTCCAAATTGTAACTCCATTCAGACAGTCTAGCCCCTGAATTACTAGGTAGGATCAAAACCATCCAAACACAATACACAATAGAAGTCAAAATCGAGTGAAGAGGCAGAGGTTAGGAGCATCAAGCAATCCAGAAGTTAAGATACAAAGGGCAAAGCCAGGGCAATCTCACAATTGCTAGGAGATACTTAAGTCTAAATGAATATAATGAGAAATATTAGTGTGGCATTTGTTTTCCCTGCTACCACAGACTTCAATTTTCTGGTAAGGCTTTCCACTAGATTTTGGAAGGACTGTGAGGTCAGGCAGTGCTGTAGAATAATGAGGCAGAAACTTTTCTGATTCTGATACTGTTTATCGAATCCGCTTCTTATCTATTCTAAGTTTAGACTCCAAAATCGTAAATATTTTTTTTATTTGGTTATAATTCAAATGACCTTTTTATTTGTTAATGAGAAAGGATTATCTGGCTGGCTGTACAGTGTGTATAGCGAGGTGCTAGAGCTGCCTGTGAAGCTGGCTAATGAGAGAGAGTCAAACGCCTTATGTGAGCAAAGCTTAACGTAGCATAATGTACTACTACAATGAGAAGAGCAAACTTTTTTCAGTCCTTAGTGGTCAAAAGTACTCTCTACTGCTGACAGTCATCTGGTCCAAATGATTTCAAACAGAATTTCAAATGATGTCAATCAGAAATTCTAGTCAACAAAATTGTAGTTAATAGTAGGAAGTCACATCAAATAACTGCCAGATATTTGTATATCAAGCTAGCATGACACTGTTGTCTTCTTAGCAAAGACAATTGAGACAGCTAAAAGTGCAATACAGAGTGTAACGTTTCCTACTTATGCAAGTATTTAATGCAAAGCAAACCAATATCTCTGAAAATAAATTGCATTTAAATATGTAAACAAAACACCAAAGTATGACATAAAATATACATTTATTAATGGTAGTAACACTACACATGCTTTTATTATTTGACCCCATGGCTGCAACGTCCAGATTTAAAAAATAACTTTTCATTTTCTATTATAATTTGCTGTAATTGTTAAGACCTCTGTCATTAATGCCTTTTAATTTGTTCAGTAGTACATTTCACATATTCTATACATGCACGCATAATTTAAGAATTAATGCCTGCAGGATGATATTCACTCTGTACAAATTATAGCAAGGGAAAGAAGACCAGGTTACATTTCACAGTATACCATACACTTTTCATAACCGTATGACATGAAATTTTACTTAACTGCCTTTCAAGGAGAACTAAGTGCTTAAAATAAATTAATTATATGCATCATATATTCTAGGAGGTGTGGCTCCATAAGGAGCATGTAAGACCACTATAGCAGAAATTTCACCCTTCATCTCTTAAAACAAACATACACTAAATAATTTAATCTAAACATGAACAAATCATAATGATACAGTTGTTGTTTTTTAGTGTCATTACTAGTTGCTTTGAAAGTTATTGGAAAAATAACTGGAATAAAAAATGCATATTTCTTATTTGGTCTGTGTGCGAGGGCTATAAAACATTTAGAATTATGACAATAAACCCAGTGAAGGGGGAAGTGCTTGTTCATGGCCCTGACTAGAAGAAAATTCGAAAATGGTAACACTTTACAATACTGATACATAACGAATCATACAGTAAGACTTCACTAAAAGTTTATTACCAGTAAATTAATACATGAACTAATACTTAGTGCTTCATGAAATAATGATAAATATACATTAATAATCTAATGAATGATATATGAATAGCCATTAATAAAGGCAGATCTTAACTACTTACATATTGTTAACTCAGCATGTTAATTAATTAAAGACTTGATGCATTAATTAACATTCTTTCTGTAATGCATTAATAAATTCTTAAAAAATGTGACTCCGATCTAAAATGAATGACTTTAAACCCAGATATATTTTTTTTAAATGTAACCAACTTGGATCTACTTCAGCCAATTTCATATTAACAGCAATGGACAAAAGATCCCTTTGCACATGTCTTTGTAAACAGTTCCAGATTCAGATTACAGTGATTACTGTTGTTGTATTCCATATTCTTTCGTGTTTGCTCTCAGTCTATGGCAACTGTACATATTCCACTGCCTTCCGCATGAAGCAAAACGTCTCACTGGCATTCAGAGCTCTCTAACTGTTTATACTCAGAGCTGGTTTGGCATTTTCACTAAGCTGCCGATGTTAATGGCTCCATTAACTCGCCAGATCTGGTCACCCTTCACTAATTTATTCATGAGCATGCCAGGAACACAGTCTTTGAAAAGTGCAATTGACCTTTAGACTAGCTTTGTATGGTGGTGCACGAAAGGGAACAGGCACCAGGAGGCCCCAGCTGGTGTCAAACTTATCACATTGTGTAGCTTAACTAAAATGTACACACACCTGTGGTAAGTTCATATAAATCAAAGTCAGCTCTTTTCATCTGTTCCAGTTTATAATAGGCACTACATCAGCATGTGAACTTTCTATACTTGAATCGTCTTTTGACTGACTTTTAATGTAACTTGAGGCAGGTAAATTATTAATTCACCTTTTTTTTTCAAATTTTGTGCAAATGTACAGCCTCATCATGCTGTCATCTGAAAAAGACAGCTAACAGCTTGAGCACATTAAATGTTAAACCATTTAAATAATATTTTTTTCACACCTTGTGCAGCACATAGCAGTATACATACATAAGATTATTCCTCTTGTCCTTATTACCATATGACAGGTGATGTTGGGGATAGCGATTGTCTAATGCAGCATCAATGGTTGTGTGCTTTGGTGCACACTGTTATTAGGAAAGGAGTGAGACAGGACACAAGACAATAAACAGCCCTAGACAGGATGCCAATCCATCACAGTTTACATCCTCTCCCACTTCACCCACATTGGCACACTTTAGAGATGCCAGTTGTCTTCTCTAAAATCATACTCTGAACTAATGACACATCACGATGATTCCTCGGTGTCTGAGCAAAGACAACGCCAGTGGTAATATCCACATTTTACTTGGGCTTGATAAGTTGCTAGATAAAAATGACACTATTTTCTATTATTTGACAATTGATCAAGGCTTTTTTACTGTGCTTACCATTCTTTATTAATGTTTTAACACATTTGCAGTTAGTTTTATTTTGTCAATGCTAGTGACCTTGTCTCTGGCTTTCAGTGCCTGTGTTTTGGTAAATGGTGTAAGTGTATTGTAGTATTATGCAAAATGAATTATATTATGCATGAATATTTTATATTGCATTTGCCTCAAGTGCAGGCACCATGTAAGCTGAACAATTAAACTTATTCATTTTGATGTGAACTGAGTTTAATCTTTGTTGATTTTCATTTCCCCCTGTGCAGGTGAGTCTGTAATGAATAAGCAGTCAGGTGAGTTAACCTGTAAGATAAGGTTTTCTCACTGAGCACGTTTTACTGATGTGTTATTATTTTAAGAAAGAAAATGAAAGACAATAAAAATGCTTACATGTGATCCAAGAGAACAAAATGCATGTGGTAGAAAAGTATTTTCATATACATTGCCTACAATTTAAATTTAAATTGCCCTGACCACAATTTGCTGATTATATTTTGAAACTGTAATGGTTATACTGCAACAGCATGTATTTAATTTTTGCCTTGTTATCGCTACTGTATAGATCACCAATTGCTGCTCCCCATTACAAATATAACAATAACTGAGTGTATTACTATGTCAATACCGTGTGAGTCAAAAGACACAGGGCACCCTTTTATTCCAGAAACAAATTGGGAAAGTAAATATTTGAATACCCCAGCAAGTAATGTCTGTAACATGGCGTCCATCTTGAATGCCACCACATTGGATCAAGGCCAAGTTTTTCCAATGGAAAGGTGGTCATGTAGCATATAATAGAAGACTATAATTGTCTCAGAAATTGATTGATTGTGGTTCAAAAGCTATCAACATAGAAAGTTCAAACTTGTATTGTTCGTCACAACTTAACTTCAACAACAGGCAGCCAATTTCACCCAGCACTGTTGCATTCCTCATATAAAAATTCAGAGAAACCAGTACTGAGGACGACAAGCCACGTATTGGCTGTCTAAAGACCACTACCAGCAAAAAAACAATTAACAATGGTTTTGGCATTTTTTGCAAAAATTCCACAATGCAGCACACAATGTCTTGCAGCATAATGTGGTGTCAGCCAGTCATCCCTTGTATGGATTCTTCATACCAATAAATAACACCCCTTCAAGACCTAGCAGCAGCAGAAACTGTCAGAGGATAATCCTGATAGACGTGTTGAGTTCTGCACCTGGGTGTTAGACCTACATCAATGGAATCCCGCATTTGCACAGGGCATTCTGTTCAGTGACAACCCCAATATTATGTCAGTGGTGAGGTCAACCACCAGAATGTAAGGTACTGGAATGAAGAAAATCCTCACTGAATATCAGTCATAGGTAGAAGGTGATGTAAATGTTATGGTGTGGTGTGGAATATGGGGCACCCGTGTAATCAGACCCATTTTTATCAACCAAACTCTAAATGCTCCGAGTTGCCTGACAGTGCAGGCAACAGGAAACATTGTTCCTATCCATTCTGACTGAAGATGGCAGTTTCCCCTGTTATTTCCAATAGGATGGGGTTCCAAAACACTATCGAGCAGGTGTTCATCAGTGGGTGGATATTTAATTCCCTTGTCATTAGATCGGCTTCTGTGGACCTGTAGAAAGGCCAACCAGATCACCACAAGATGACCACTTTTGGGTCATCTTAAACTACCTGTGTATTCACATCAAACACCACCTTTGGCACCTCATTGTGGAGGCTTGTGACAGCATTTCTCCATAGATTCTCATGCAGGTTCAACTTCAGCTCTGTGTTTAGCACCAGGGACAGCACATTGAACACATCAAATAGCTGTGCATGACAGACAACTTTCCCATGTTGCTCTTGCAAATTTTCGTGTTGGTAACTTTTATACCATAGGGGATTGTGCAAATCCCGTGGCAATCTGAGACAATTCTGGTTTTCTTTGAAATGCTCCATGACCACCTTCCTATTGGAAAAAACCAATACATTCCAAAACAATTTGGGACGGTATAGCATTTACCACTTTGTAATGTTGCCTTCCTTCTCACAACATTTAAAAGACATTTTGGCACAGAGAATTTAAAGCGAGTTAATGTTTTAGAAGGCTAGTGCCTTTACTTTTTCTGCACTGAAATCCCTTCAGGTTCCTTAGATTGCTTAATGAAAATAAAACTGTGGGTAAAATATGCAATCCCTTCCATTGTTTCTCTAGGGAACATTATTTATAACATTTGAATAATTTTCTCATCCATTTGGAGATCCACTGAAGATCATGTTGTAAGAAGTTGACTAGTCATAGGCTGTGTAATACTTTAATATTTTTTGCAAAATCTACATTTTTAATAAATATATGTTTAGTGTATTTTCATGTAATTAGCTGAAGGGTCAACTTGTTAAAAGTTAAGAGATTCCATGTTTTATGCCATTTGTAAAGCAATTACATACATAAACGTAACTTAGAATTCCATATTGATATAAGAATAACACCTGTCAAACCCTCATCACCTTCTCTAGAAATATAACGGTTGACTCTAAGGGTATATTTAAATGTAGAGAAACAACATCAACATTTGTGTTCCGCTTAGTTCAGTTTAAGAAATGCATTATATCTGGTTCCTTTTTGCTAAGCTGTAGAATCATTGTCACCTTCCCATTTGGTCACCATGTATGTCACAAAGAATCGAGTTCACAATTATAGAGGCCATCCTGGTTTCAAAGGGTGAATTGTAGATTTGCCCCTGGTAGCAGCAATCACACCCTGCTTAACTCTGCTTAATCTGGTAATGGTTTTGCTTCTAGGTGAGACTACATTTTTCATCTCTGTCACAATATGTTCTTTGGCACTGCCACCCTAAACATATTTCAAGACATAGGTGGGTAGAGTATCAACAGCAACTTTCAGAAATATATTACCAAAGTAAAAGTGAGTAAACATTCAAATAATTATGTGAGTAAATATATAATGCTCATGTACTATTATACTTGTGACATAGTATTAATTTAAATTTAAAGTCAAATTAATTAAAGTTATGCAGAAATCTGTGGTGCAGGGTTTTTTTTTATAACGTGGTATAGAAATTTATCCATCTTTCTGCACAACAGTAAAATTCAATTTAAATTATTATACTATTATTCTTTTGCTCTCCAAGCACTAACCGTTTATGCTGACGCAAAACTTCATAGCGCCCCATAGAAGAATGTATAGTCTTAATCTTAATCTTAAATCTTTTTAATGCTTAAAAGATTACAATATTACAATTATTGACAAAATTTCTTCATCCCCAACATAAATAAACCAATGGTTTCTCCAATTTAAAAAATCCAAGTAATCAATTAATTAATTGCCACTTTGTGTATAAATATTATTTAACACCTTGCAAACGTTACTTTATGCATTTTATCCTTTCTCTTTTATGTACTTTCTGTTCTCATGGAGCATATGGTGGCATACTTTTTAGCAAATGTTCAAGGTTTACAAATTGTAGTAAATTCTTAAATTTCTTATGCTATGTCAGAAATTTTAGGGATCCATATCCGACTGTCACCTCAACTATTTCTTTTGAATGATGACTCTTGTTGTAATCGTGATTGAGTAGTAAGTAAGATATTTATGGGGGCATGTCAATCTGGATTGACTGTTCAGTAGGGTGTATAATTACCAAGGACTGCCAAAACATACTGACAGTGATGGGGCATGAACAGAATCAGATTGTCCAGCAGATCTGCCACATGAAACCAGTACCCCAACCCACAAAATTGAAGGGATTAGGGTATATAACTATATGTAACTATAGGTATTTTTTTAAAAGTTTACTCTGGTAAAATTAAATATTATTCCAAAATTAACTCACTATAGGAAGTATTGTTTTAGTAATATAGTGGTTTCCTGCCCTCCTCTGATTCAGAGGTAGCAGCAGACCCTCCTCAACACCTTTGTTAATAGCCTCTACTGATTGTATTGTGCCTTTTTGAAGAACATCACTGACTTATTTACAATTTAAATTGATTCACTTACACGTTGTGCATGCCTGTCTGCATCTGATTGTGTGTGTGTGTGTGTGTGTGTGTGTGTGTGTGTGTGTGTGTATACCTCAGGCAACACAGTCAGGTAGTCTCACCATCTGTCTCGGTCTGTTATTGTCCAAATTGAGTTGGACAAGAGCTTATTCAGAGAGCGGTGTAGCCTTTAGCTCCATGTACTGTTTGCTGTCCAGTACAGTACAATGAGCAAAAATACTGTTGGTTATGCAACCAGGTGCAAGTTTGTTTGTGATGTTTGCTTGAGGGTTAGTGCTAAATAGTGTGTCTTGCTGGCAATGTGAAATCACTGGTCTGCAGATTGTCCCCACAGGGACTGTATGTCTACCTCATCTTGGAGAACAAACATGGTGGAAACATTAGCAGTTGAACTGCAAGCCTTGCATGTTAATAAACGTACAGTAGTACTGCTGTATGTCCAGGTGCTATAAGATGTAAATCTAACTTTACCAACTGTATTTGCACTTTATTACCCTCAAATTCAAAGTGACAATCCAACCAGTTATGAGTATGTAATTATGCAATGCAATACATGGTATGGAAAAGAGATTTAGAGTAAATACAGTTATATAAAACATGCTATGTCTAATCACGATCCTACAACTTCAAATCAGAAAAGGTTTGAACGACAAAATTCAAAGTGTCCTTTACATTTAAATTTTAATTTAAACAAATTTTATTTTCATGCAGACAGTATGAATTTGAGATATTTCATGTTTTTTTGTGGTCAACTTACTTTTATTTGGTTATAAACATCCATTCCTGCATTTCAGCCCTACAACACTTTCCAAAAAATGTTAGGACATGGACAATTTCGGGCTACTAATCAGGTAATTAAAAAAAAACAACTAAATAATAGATGTGATTCAAAAAAGGGGATGTCAGCAGGTGTTTATAATTATGATTTGATACAAAAGCAGGAGCAGTAAGAATGAACGTTCATTAACAATTTAAGTGAGGTTGACCAGAATAAACATGAAATATATTGGGTTAATACTGTCAGCAGTCAAATTTTTCATGTTGTTACAACTTTCTGGGATTCTACACTACTCCAGGATTAAATAGAACATGGATGCTGCCAAGTACACCAAAATTATGGAGGGGAATCTGGGTCTTTTTGCTGAATGTGGGCAAGTGGTACCACTTCCAGCATAAAAATGACAAGAAATACACCAGCAAAAGCAATGCAGTGGCTCAAGGATGGGAATGTCATTGAGTTACAAACTCAGACTACTGACCTCTTTGTTGATTAGATTAGCTGGCTCTTGCAGTAGGCTTGAATTTCTTTGTAAAAGTTTATGGTGAATAAAAGAAATTTACTAATCAAGCCATCTCTGTAAATCTAGTTTGTTTTTAAAGCTGGTTTAATTAGTATTATTAATTGTCATTTAATAACATTGGACTCTGTTTATGTTAATTCTTGCACTCATACCCACAATGTCTGGGAGTGTCACCAGTGACAATGGCAAAATGTGGGAAATGTAATCCATAGTGTTTAGAAAGTCATTAAATTTAAGCTTTTTTGCCAAGACCAATCTTTACATTACTCCCTGCTGCTAATAGTGCCTCACTTAGTTAAAGGTGCAGATCTTGGAAATTGTGGCAATAGAGAGATTTGGTAAACTGGAAGTTTGGCTGCTGTTCCTCCAAATGATTACTACTATTTATTATTATAATTCACCCTGATTGCCCTGCTTCATCTGGTGTCACCTTGCTAGAGTAAATGACTCACTAACACCTGCAGTCTCCCACTTCCACAAGACCTGCTTTAGAAACTATAAACTGGAAAGTACATTTCAAACAGTTTGTATTCTATTGCAGTCTTTTCACAACATTATACAGCTGATGTCATATACTTGGTCATGGCTTATTTTCTTTATATTCTCCTGCACTTTGATTCCTAAAACCTTAATATTGCCTTACCCAGGGAAATATGGGTTCCTCTGTTTGTGATGGTTTCCTTTAAGGTTTCTTTAAGTGCATCAGGGAGTGTTTCTTGCCATTGTGTTTTCTGGCTGCTGAGTTGGGGGTTCGATTTTTGCAACAATATCAACTGTAAATTGATCAGTATAAATTAAAGATGTCATAGTCCTTTAACTTAAGCTTTATATTGATGTATTGTTGTACTCTCTTACTGCCCTTTCTCACGTTTAATACCACATAATGAGAAAGTGAAAAAAAAAATTATTGAAAGGAAAAAAATTAAATATTGCATTGACATAAGCATTCAGACCCTTTACTCAGTACTTATATTTAAAGTCACTGACAGAGTTGTCCCTAAGCCACTCCTGTGCTGTATTGGCTGTGTGCTTAGTGTCATTATCTTGTTAGAAAATTAACTTTTGTCTGAATATCTCTGTTCTCCATTCAGATTTCTGTCAACCCTGACCAGTCTCACTCTCCCAGCTGCTGATGAGCAGGTGATGAGCTGTACCTGGATTGTTTTAGGTAATTAGAATTGGGGCGACTTTCTTGCAAGTCGCCATTTGAAGTTATCTAGACTAATTAGCATGTTCATAGATCATGCGGCTTATTTATAAATGGCAAATGTACAGCACCTTCTTTTAACAGGCAAGAAGCATTAAGATCGCTGTAGTCAAGCCCCCATAGTGAAAATCATGGTCAGACAGCTAATGGTCCGATTGGTCAGATGTCGGTTTGATAATTGACTTACACGCTCAGTCAGATATGCATCCTACAGCAACCAAAAAAAATGCAAAGTATTGTTTTGAATTAATTTATGTTTCTTGGTTTTATGATAATTGCAATATTACAAAGTGGTTAATTCTTTACTGTCCCAACTTTGTTTGAAATATGCTGCTGACCTGAAATGCAGGAATAAATGTTTATTAAGAAACTAAATAAAGACAAGCAACTATGGGTTAAGGGCCTGGTTCAGGGACTCAATGCTGGGAGCATGGCAGATGAGGGATATGAACCCTGGACCATCCAGTGCAGAGTCCAGTACTTTAACCAGTATCCCACCACAGTCGCAAGCATGCTGCTGGGACACCAGTTCATTGCAGGGTGATAATTGGTATATATTATCTAAGATAATGGAGTATGCTGTTTATGTGACCACTGTGACCTAATAATGCTATTATATAGCTCTGCCAGATCAGTGCAGAGGATTATTGAGTGTGTGTTCTTAAATTAGTATTTGGGATTCAACTTAGATAATTCATGAAAGGGGAAGGTATCCAATCTAGTAAAGTTTTTCATGTTTTATATGTTATTTCATCAAAGGCTAGCAATATAAATAAATAGATTAAACAATGAAATGTTTTAATATGCTCACTTGAAATTACTATCATCATCGTGGTCTTGAAAAGGTGTGTTAAATGATGCATTAATGGAACTGGCATATATCCTACACTCAAATAGATATTTAAAGTGGTATGTGAGGATGCCCTCATGCTGGTGGAATACAAAATCACACGCACATTCATCTGACATTCATATCCGTTCCCTACTGTGTGCTGCTCTAATGCAGCAACTGTCAATCACAGCATCCCTGCTATTCTCAGCAGGACTGTATTGTTCATCCCACCTGTAGTCATTGAAATTGCTGTACAATTTTCCATATGAGGTCATATGGCCCATTCAGTGGTATACTGTAGACATATTCCCAAGAGCTGGCACTCCTTTCCTTTCGTTTAAGTTGATTGTCTGCAAGGCCTGACATTTCATTGCTGCCTGGTATTTGAAGGAACCCAGCAATATGAGCCCTGGTGCTCTTTTCTGAAGTGTCCAGCCCTATGCATCAATACTGAATATCATAAAGGTATAAATTGTCATGAAAGTATGCCCATCCTATAAAAGCACTGACAGTGTGCTTTTGTTCTTATGGTAATTGCTCAGTGAAGCGTAAATAAATAGATTATGAAGTATCTGTGGACAATGCCAAGATTTCGCTCTATAATTTCATTGTGTTTGCTACATAATCTTCTGGGCTGGTAAGATGAGAATCACATCTATAAAATGCAACTTGGAGCTTGTGTGAAAACTGAGTCATGGGTTTGGAAGGGAAACTTCAGTGCAGCAAAATTTAGCAGCTGAGTGCTGACCTTCCTTTTCTACTTCCAGCAATGTCCACAATTTAGGACCTGAGGTTATGTCCCTAAAGATGTACCAGGCTTGTGAATATGAGGGCTATCAGTGATGAGCTTATTAATGAAATGAAAGACATATTGACAAACATACTGTCAGAAAAATATGAGAGATCGAGCTGCCACTTCTTAAACATCATGTCTATTGCTATCATATCTGCCTTATTGGAAGTATCAGGTTGCACATTGTTAAAGAACACATATAACGTGATCTGGTGAAAGCATTTAAGCAAAACATATTCATAAATCAAACACTCACTAAACATACTTGATGGGTCCTTTTAATTTAATCCGTTGTATTTACCACAAATGAAGTGCGTTTCATTACGCTAATCAGCTTGCAACAAGAATAATGTTACCCATTAGCTGATGCAGTGCAATATATCGTGATCATTAAGCTTTAGAACCCGATTTTTAATTAAAAAAGCTTTGGTGCCATCTAGTGAGCACAGAATAAAACCTACAACTGTCCTGAAGGGCAGCACGGTGGCTTGGTTTGTAGCACCCCTGCCTCACAGCAAGTGGGTCACGGGTTCAATCCCAGGGTGGAGACTCCCTTTCTGTTTGGAGTCTGCATGTGTACTCCACGTGTCTGCGTGGGTTTACTCCGGTTTCCACCCACAGTCCAAAGATATGCGTGTTAGGTTACCCCATCTAGGGTTGTTCCTGCCCTTGCGCCAAGAGTGGGCACAGACTGGCCCACATCCCCGTGTGGTTTAAGCTGAAGATTATGGATGGATGGATATCAGTCCTGAAACGTGTCAATGAAGGAAACTTGGGCGTTCCACAATAAAATCGAATTGAACAATATGGCAGACGGAATGCTACATTCTATTGCACTTTGTCCAGTAGGGCTGCGATTAAAACATTCAATATGATGTACAAACATAAAGATGAGTTTTGTGTCTGTAAAAACATAAATAACCTTACTCCTGAACTAAAAACATGATATTGAATCTGCCTTGAGATTATTTGGCTTTGTAAGTACTTTTGGGAATAAATTATTAGCATCTAATGAAATGACTTGGCCTTTCATATATTTCGTAATGTTTGCGTGGATGAAGGAAATACAGCGTAGACGGAAGCCTTTCTCATGGTATAAAGTACAATAAACAGCCAATGTCAGAGACAGAATTACTGGCCCTGATAGGGACTATTACCAATCACTGTGACAGTCCTGCAAAGCTCAACCCACTCTCGAACATAGCTAAACAGCTCACGGTAGGTGGGATGATATTAACCGTACAGTCACAGCCGACTCTCGGTCACTTGATGGATCATCGATCTCCACATATTTCTGTCCTTTATCGATGTGATCCATTAAGTATTTCGGCAGGATTTTGTATTATGTATTTTCCAGTTACACGGCTGGGGTGTTTTGCATACACAAGTCAATGACGTTTTGGAGACGCCAATTAACATAACACACATGTCTTTTGACTGTGGGAGAAAACCAGAGTACCCGGAGTAAACCCACAAAGACAGGGGGAGGACCTTCTTGTTGTGAGGCAAGCAGTGCTACCCACCAAGCCATCATGCTGCCCTCGCGGTAGGTACATCAGATTATTTACATAACATAGCATATGTATCCAACCAAGTGACTCAATCTATAGCACTGTCGCCTCATAGCTAGAAGGCCCTGGCAGCTAGTTAGTTGACCTGCTAATGTTAAAAAAAGCATATCACAAAAAAGCTTATAAAAGAGGAGTTTGGTATACTGTTTAGTGTTAAACAAGCAATGTTTGGTTTTAAAATTATGTGAAATCTGAAATATATTTTTTATTAAAATACTTCCAATATTTTTTCCAAAAATATGTAAAAACATCACATTTTCATTCATATGTAAAATAAATGAGGATAATAATATCCTTTAGATTTTATAATTGTTTTTACACTTTTAATGTGGAATCCACTTACAACAGATAATTTCCTAAAAGCATTCCTTTTGTTATTGCCTCATATTCAGAGTTCTTTCACACTGGGTTAAATGTCACGATGAATTCCTGAAACTAGTAAACCAGAGGAATGCTGCAGAAAGTCTTAGCCCATAGTTATAAAACTGTATACAAATTAATTACTATCAAAATCTGAAAGTAAAGAAAATAAAATAACACAATGCTAAGAATTCTGTTCAGTTCATATAATGTTTGTGAGAGTATGTATCAGTGTGTGAGTGTGTCTATGTGTGTTTGGGTGTATCGGTGTGTAAGTGTTTATGAGTT
>JAVSBV010035121.1:0-11484 GCA_033117975.1 Parotocinclus spilosoma | reverse complement strand
GGTGTATTGCATACACAAATTTGAAGAGACGCCAATTAACCTAGCATGCATGTCTTTGGACTGTGGGAGGAAACCGAAGTACCCGGAGTAAACCCACGCAGACACAGGGAGGACATGCAGACTTCACACAGAAAGGACCCAAGCCCCCCCCCGGGATTGAACCCGGGACCTTCTTGTTATGAGGCAAGCGGTGCTACCCACCGAGCCACCGTGCTGCCCCCACATTGAGCTTGAAAACGTAAAAAGCTCTGCGCCTACATCATTACCATACTTTAAAGACACACTCGCACCAGCACAAATGACTTTGGGGTTGTATTTTATTGGTGGGGCTTTTTAGGCCCGTTTTGGGTGCATTGACACATAGTCCTATCATCCATAATTTGACAATTTTTGCCTTCTCGTGCTGTTCTTGTTAAATATCGCAGAGGCAGCTCAGGCTGTTTTCGGTGCTCAGAACCTCTTCAAGTGTGCCTGAGTACTATTCAGCGTACTGCGTTCAGGCACGGTATGGAGCAATCGCACTAGTAAACCTTTGGGGGTCAGACGTGCCTGCCGTTATTTAGGCTTTTTTACCATCAACCTCTACTGTATTCTTCTCGCACGATGCGGCAACCCTGGGATTAAATGCAGCATGGAAGGAATCGCAGTAAAATGCTACCAAACATTTTGTGAAGAAAGTAAATATGCAGCAAATGAACGAGGCAATTAAGACTTTCATTATTTACTTAATTCAATATTTAGACCATCACAGAGCAATGTTGCAGCACCAGGGAAGGATCACGTCCTTTCTGTAAAGTGCTGCCGATCATGTCTGTGTAATGCTCAACCCTGCCAGAGGTGGCCATCAAGGGGTGCACATGGTCAGAAATAGTACTTGTTTGTGGTTGTTGAGGGGTAAGTGTAGTAGCCATATGATGCATAGACGGAAGCTTTGTGTGATGCTTGAACGAGTTCCGGAAAGCTTTTCCCAGAGTTCAGTGCCTGGAACTGGTAAGTCCAGTGGATGGCTCGGTTTGGGCTTTTCCTGAAGTTGGAGATCCTGACACCCTAAAGCCTATATTAGTGTGCCAAGACCCCTTCCATCAGGGAAATAATGTTTGACCAATTCTAGAGGTCCCAAGTCTCAGTGCTCATGAGAGTGGTGACTGGGTCTGTGTGTGTCATGTGACAGAGACCATGGTACCCCCATTATATAGTGCATATGTGAACGATTTGATCTCAGGCTAATTAAGTGGAGCACACGAGTTTCCACTGCACATAAAATGGAGAAAAAACAAACCAGATGAAATCTCTTGTAGTTTATTTGCAACAAATTTAAGATATGACTAGAACAGTCATACTTACAGCCTCAGTTTCCATACTCATTTCCTGGCGAGAGTAGCGGTGAGAATTTAGCATGCCCTCAGTGTTATTACAGTGCACTCTAGTTCAGTAACTAGAACATTTAGAAGTAAACATTTATCCACATTCAGCTTCCTTCAGATCCGGCCCTTTTTATGTTTTTTCATGTTCCCACTGGGCTAGCTGTACACTCCTAGGCAAGAGAATGCAGTGAACTGTTGGGTGAAAAAGCTGTAATTGTAAATTAATTTTCATAGTTTTCATGTGCACAAAGATACAACCATGAAGAGATTATAGCGTTTGATATAAATCATAAACTCAAAAACAAATATCGTTAGTTAATCTGCATTAGTTAATGGCAAACATTGCTGTTAAACAGAACAGATATTAGAATGACAGATATTCATATTATGTAGAGATCTATCGTATGCAATCTAATTAGTCTCAAGATAAATGTATTTTTTTTATTTCCAACAAAAAATAAACCCTAAATCAGAGTTGCTGTAGGAAGCCACATAGCTAGTCTCCCACCAGCAGTTATTCGAAAATTTCCAAGACCTAAAAGGTACAGCAAATTCTCAGTTTAGTGATTTGAACCAACAGGTGATGTTGCCAGAAAAAAAGGATTTAGGAGGCCCAAAGTCTGTTCAAGCAGAGATGGCCTCATGGTAAAATGTACAGTTCTGAATGAGAGGAAAAAGACGTCAAATACTGTCAGCAAAATTAAAGATCTCAGAAAACAAGACGATAACTAGAAGACCGACTAATGTGTGTTTTGTGTCTGAAAGCTGTTGCTGTCTAATTAAAACATAATGGACAAAAAGGTTCTAGTAGAATATGTGAGCTTGAGTGCAGATTGTTTCGGCAGAGTTTGTGTTTACTGATGAAGTTGCATTTAATGATCTAGAGAGCTGTTGTAATAGAGCTGGTAAGAAATACAGGAATATATATGTCTACAAGCATTAAGCATGGAGGTAGACGTGGCCTTTTCGTCTGCTGGTACTGGTGAGCTGCTTCACTGTGAAAAGTCAATAAATGCTTTATAGTAGAGGAAAATATTGCAGAAAGGTCACGTTATTGTTCAATAAGACAATGCTCCTGCTTACACTGTGAAGACCATGAAGTTCACCAGGACCATAGTTTGGTCTGGCCAGAGTCCACATTAAATCCCACAGGGAGTGTGGTCTCACGCTGAACACTGGGAACATTTTTCAATTACTTGCCAACTGTTTGAAGCCATTACCATTATTGAGTGTAAGAACACAAAGTCTTTTTTTGGGAAAAAAAGCTGTCCGGGTTTAGCCATAAGACTTAAACATTTAAGGAAATCAAAGGTTAAAGGCATCTTACACTAATTTACTTTATCTAGTTGGATATTTCTTTCCTGATAATTAATTTGCTGTTAAGACTATTAAAAATCTAATATTAAAAAAAAAATTCCTCGAATAGTCATGCTGATTATATGCTTTATAATTAAAAACATTTTTTGATATATTTCCACTGTATATATACCCATATGGACAAAAGTATTGGGACCCAACTCTTAACTAAATTTCATTCAGTCCCTTTACAACACGTTTACAAAATATAAGAACCTAGCCATGCAGCCTGACTTTACTGCCAACTGTGAAAAAAATGGGTTGTTCTAAAGGGCTCACTGAATTTGAGTGTAGTACTGTAATAGGATGTCAACGTTGCAACAAGTCAGTTTGTAAAACCTTTTTCCTCATTAATATTATACAATTAACTGTGTACAATTAACTTATTGAAAAGTGGAAGCGTTTAGGAAGCACAGTAGCTTGGTCATGAAGCATCAGATCACGGCGTTACAGAGCAAGGGTCGTTGAGGCTCACAGTGCGTAAAAATGACGGGTTTCCATGTCATGAGAGTCTTACATCACCCAGCACAATACCAAGTGGCAGACTGTGTGGTGTAAAGCACACCACCACTGGACTTTTGGAGCAGTTAAAATGTGTTCTGTAGAAAAACGAATCATGCTTCCCTACCTGGAAGGCCAATGGATGAGTCTGGGTTTGGCAAATGCCAGATAAACAAGGTCTACCTGACTGCACTGCGCTGATAATGTTTCATTGTAAAAAGCGCTATAGAAATCATTCTGACTTTGACTTAGTGTGACGTCCAGCCTGACTGGAAGATACTGCCAGTTCTCCAGCCTGCACCGCTGCCATGGCAGGATTGTGAACTGCCAACCAAAGCCATTATTTCCCTCATTTGTTTGGCTTTAAGTCCTGGTACAGAATAAACTATTTGGTAGTCAGCGTAATTCTCTGAAAGCCTGTGCTCCCACTGCTCTGACCAGGATTGTCGGATCTGCATGACAAAAGCAATCTAATTCCCTTTAAAACAGCCTTCAAGCAGCAGAGGCAGGTTTTAAACATGTCAGTGAAACCTGAATCGGTCTTTCATCAGCCTCCTAAAATCATCTTCCATTATTACCTACAGTATATAGTCAATGCATATATATTCACATACTGGCTTTCTCTAACTTAAATCGTCTTTTAACATCTCAAAGACCAAGATCATGTGCTTTGATTGGAAAAGTGCCCACTCGACCCAAACTCTTAATCTCTCCACACATGACGGAGCTATACTGGAACAAGTTAGAACATGCTAATATCTAGGCATTTGGTTGAATAGCTCTCTATCCCATCATCTCTATCAAGTTGACAGGTTACAGTCAAAGGTCTAAGCTTGAATTTCCATACAGAAATTGCTCTTCTTTCTCCCTTGCTGCCAAAATGAGTATAATTCAAGTCGCCATTCTTGCCCTGTTTGATTATTTTGATGTAGTTTACAGATGCGCATGCAAAGGAGCTCTTCAGAAACTTAATGTCCCATATCAGTCTGCCATCTGTTTCATTAATGAGGCACATGATAGAAATACAGTAAATAAAATAATCAAACAGCAGCCATTTATTTCACTCACTCTTTTTAAGAAGTGCATATGTTAAGGTTCCTTCCTGTTCCCTCGCAGTGCTGCCTCGCTGATTACCCCCCTGCTGTTACAGAGCAATCAGTGAAGCAGCTTATAACCAGGGTCTGGTTAACGACCTGATGATGAACACCTGTGTGTCCCTCTACTTAAGTGGGAGTTCTAGCAGTGTTCATTGCCAGGTCGTTTCGCTCCACCATGAACTCAGTGCGCGCCTAGCCACTGGTGCGCAAACGCCTCGACACGCTGAACGTCTGCACCATCTTAGAATTCAGTTTGTAACATCCGTGGGCGTTTAGAGCTGAAGGATGTGTATGAGGGAAACCTCGGAGGTTACCTCCGGAAACGCCTCTGCGCCTCTCGATTTGATAAGCGTCCCAAATCGGCGCACTTTCTCGCACTACAAGTGCGTGCGAGCTCCGCCTTGCCTTTTCGCGTTTCGGAGTCCCCCCGTGTCTCGTGATTTGGGAGACATCCCCAAATCAGCACTTCATCGTGCTTTTGTCATGTTCGCCCACAGTCCTGAGTGGACTCCGCCGCCTCTGTCCCTGGCAGCTCATGGCGCCCGGGAGTCGCGGCTGGTAGGGGCTGAACCCCGGAGCCGCGGCTCGTAAAGCTCGCATCCTGGGTCCGTTGCTGGAGGGGTCGCCTCCAGACCCTGGCCGCCATAGGCCGCTATAGGGTCGTTATCGGCGCCAAACCCCATATCCCGCCGTAAAAGGCAGCCTTCCTTTGGGATGCAACTCAGCGGCGCGCCCTTTTTCACCTTTTTAGTTTTCATGCGTTAGAGCCTTTCGCTCCCTTTTTCCCCATTTTAGTTTGGTTATATATTATTTCCCCATTTTTATTATACGCCGTTGGATTCCTCGGTCCCGCATACTTGGGTCCTAATACGTACCATAACAGATTTGGCTTGTTTTTTAATCTCTTGTTGAAAAGTAGACAAATGTCCATGGAAGTGCATATTATCTTTACCAAGGGCACAGACCCATCCCCCTGACTTTTTATGAAATATGCTGGGTTCATACTGCAATGAAATAAGTAAATGTATAAACATATTTTTTCCGTTTTAAATAAGGTCCCAAATTTTTCTTATTTGGGTTTGTAAGTACAGTATATAATATGGTGTTCATATGAAGTCCTATTTCACAATTTGTTTCAATTTGTATCATCGACATTTAAGCAAAAGATATTTAAACACCACCCCCCCCCAAAAAAACCTCACAGCATGATTATTGACATGGAGTAAATTACATCCCACAGCATGGTTATTGACATGGAGTAAATTACATCCCACAGCATGGTTATTGATATGAAGTTTGTCCGTCTTGTGCAGCTCTGCTAATAAGCTTTTTCACGAAATATTGGAACATAACTGCAAGGTATGATGTATGACCATAAACCCTGGGACACTGTCGGCACTGATCAGAGCAAGCCAACTAAGTTCTCCATAAATGTAATTTGTTAATGGAGATTGAAACCTAAGAAATTGTCTTTTTGAGAACCACCAAAGTGTTCAGCACAGCTCATTCTATTGCCATTATTTGTATATGAAGAATCCATAGAGACAATGCTCTATATATCTGGAAATCTCTAACATTATATTACACTAGTCTGCAGTCTACAAAATTTAGTTTAAGCAAGAAAAGAGTTGAGTGGAACTAATTTTGAAGTGCTAAACTGTCAAAATGTTGTAATTGGCTCTCACAGCCTTTAATATAACTCTGCGCAAAGACTGCATCATCAGTATTGCATCATCTCTGAATTACCAATGAAAGCTTGATAGTGCAATCATAATTTAACTTTTGTCGCAGTACTTTAAAATGCATCTATGATGCCTTTGATGAATGTCACGTTTACTACACACGCTGCCTCTGCCCAGACCATTTTGTCCTGCCATTAACACACACACATCACACACACACACACACACACATACACCATACCCTATTTTTATACCAGCAGGCTTACACTGGTATCCACAGTTCCTTTGCCCATAGAGTTTATTTAGCAATTCACTTCAGTCACTCACCTTGAGGTCTCTGTGGACTATACCCAGTGAGTGAAGGTAGTTGACTGCATCCAGGACTTGTTTGATCAAAGTACTGGCATCTTGCTCAGTATAAAAGCCTTTCTCCACAATTCGATCAAACAGTTCTCCTCCAGACACACTGGGAAAACATAAAGGAATAAATGATTTATTTCCATAATTGTGAACCAATATAAACACAGCATGTTGTTAGTCAAATTAATACAGACTCATTTATCCCTCATGGTAAAAGTACTACTACAAATACAAAAGAGCTGATATAATATTTTTATGCATTACTGATCACTTTTATTATTCTTACAGTTGCATGATGAGATACAGATGACTGGAGCTTTCATAGATGTCTTCAAGCGCAACAATGTTTTCATGTTTGATTCTGAGGAAAATAAATAACATAATTAGTCTGTGATATTGACTTTATGTTGTGACATGACATGCTTCCTGAGTTGCTTTAGATCTACTTATTTTTCACACAACATTCAAGCAGGTAATCAAAGCAACCTTTTCAATCACAGTTGGATCTTGTAATTTTTTGGAAGCCAAGAAATTTTTGTTGTGGTGAGCGATAAAGTCAAAGTTATTTTGTGACTTCTCTATTGCAACCTATATACCATATGGATATACTGGATATATATATTTCTGCTAAACTTTAACTGCTGTACCATATGATGTCCATAAAATTACAAAACGATGATTAAATGATGTGCATCACTATGACTAATATTGTTCTAATGAATTAGCGGACAAAAAGTGAAATAGGACATGGTTGACTGGTCATCTGTATGTAGCTTATGAAAACTGTTGGAGGTGGGGGTGGGGGTATTGGCATATTGGAACAGACCACTCTCATTATTATAGACATGTCAGAACAAACTTAATGATCAGTCAGAATATATTTATATTGATTTGCAGTGACACACCCCTCCCAAACTATGGCAGCAAAACTGTCATAGAGTCACCAGACTTGCTTACTTATAAATGCACTTCATAACCTGATGAAAAAAAATTAAATACTGGATCAGTATTGAACTACTCACTCAGAGTGCAAAACGACTAGACTGGTGCATCAACATTCCTCAACAAATCAGAATAATGAAAAGGCCCTAAAGTCTTAGGATAGATAATGACACATTCCTGAGGTTCCAAAAAGCAAATTTGGCAGAATATGTGAACATAAACAAAACTGTATTGTTTATTACTTATTTTAAATGATAATGATAAAAAATTACATTGAGTCCATTATTGTCTACAGTTTTAAAAAGGTTTCACAAGACAATTATTTTTTGTGTCATTTTAAAATTAGTGCATGCTCTTAGCAAATTAGAACTAACTGGCGAATTAGCTGGCAAATTAAACTGACATGGCTGTTTGTTTGCTGCAGCACTGTACCCCTACAGCACTATATGAACACACTCTTGAGCAGCTGGTCCTCAGCTGTCTGCACAGTTCATATTCCTCATCATATCCAGCCCTGCTCCTTTTTTACCATGACAACCATCAGGTTGGACTCAGGCGCAAACGTGTGCGGAATAGCGAAGGTTGCAGAGAAGGCTGCATGACTCACTACTCAAAGAGGAAGATGGCTTGTGCAGAGGAGAACACCATACAGGTTAAATAACGGAAATGGTTACGTTTACCTGCTCCAGTGTTGTAGCCTTAAAGCTATATATACACAGTAGCGAGCAGCTGAAGGGAACATTACAATTTGGCGAAGGCATGCAGTCCTTTTATGCGAGCGTTTCAGACGCTTAATAGAAGGTGGAGGTGTGAGAGGGAAAGTCTGACTCATCTAGCTCTCAGAGGAGAACAGAGGAAACGACTAGCCATGTTTACCACTTCACTTCTGTCTGGGGCTGTCTTATGTGCTGTCATGTCACCTGTATAATTGGAATGGACTTAATGAGGTTTTATTATGCACAAGTCAGTGCATAACTGGATGTGGGGTCAGTGACTATAAACACAGACCACTATAAAAAGAAAAACAATTTTAAAGCTATCTGCTATATCTGGCATTGTTCAGTACAATATATAGATTAGCCGACCATTAAGACCACCGTGATCACTTAATTTATGTACGTAGAATGTCAAATTGATGCCCACATTGATGCCTGTACCCAGGTTTTCCCACCAGAAATTTTTCTAGGCCATTCTAGGAAAAAAATTTCTAGGAAATTTTTCAGTCACTCTACAAGATTGTCTTCTTCCCACAGCACATACGGTCATCACCTCAACAGATTAAAAAAACAATTGTGATTTACTGAAACACCTGACAGTGTTTTTCTATTGCTCCCAAAACCGGTTCTGATACTTGCTTGTCCATTGTAGGCACATTTGGTGATAGACAGCAGTTAGCCTGGTTAGCATGTTACCTTTGAGTATCAACAAGCCTTGGGCACCCAACCCTGCTTCTAGTTCAAGGTTTGTCCTTAAATGGACCATTTGCAGTGTTTACTCACTGGTGCTAACTGGGAGCACCTTGCAAGTCTTGCAAAATAACATTGGACAGACAGAACTTTTGACATGGACTTTGACAAATGATTATGAGCAGAGGACTTGCTTGGAGCAGCTACAGAAACGAAAATGCTCCAACCAAGTCCTTTGCTCATAATCATTTGCCAAAATTAGTGTCAAATGTTCTGACTGTCCAATATTATTTAAATAAAAAAAACAAATAATGATGTGCACCACCAATGTTCAAGTGACCAGAAAATAATAGGTGGTTCACTGACAAAACAGTAGTCAAGACAGGAAGACAAGACTATTTTGAGTCCTCTAAGCAAAATCTGTGTGGCTTATGTCACTTCAGAGTCACACAGCATTAACAGCAGTGTGAACCAAAACTACAAAATCCCCTGGAACGAAGGTAGAATGATTCTGAGATATACCTACTTCCTTAGTACTGCAATTTCGTTCTCAATACTGCTTTCCTTGCCTCTTAGAGCTTTCTTGGGTATGCATTTCACTGCAAACATTTTCCTTGTGGTCTTCTCCTGGGCAAGGACAACTTCTGAGAATGCACCCCTAAAAACAAAACAGAGTGAACTACTACGAAAGAGAAGCAGCCAATATGTAGACATTAGAAAATATGTGAAAGATCCTTCTAAGTTCAGTTCCATCCCTCTATTTCATAATCAATTGCATGCTATAACTGTGACAATGGCTCTTAAATCATCTGTAATGTACCATCTGCAGCTAAGCCTTTAGTGGTGACTGAAAATCCCCAGTAATCCCTCACACCACACACAGAAACATACACACATCTATCAGCACAAGGTCACAGGAGTTCAGGTCAGACCTAACAAAGGCCACTGCTCTGTTCACTCATATGTCTGATATGTCTACAGAGATGGCAAAGATTTTAGCTCTCCAAACCTAATTAAATGTACAGTTTTCATTAATTGTCCTGTATTGCGTAAAAATTATATCTTTTTTACAGTTGTCAGATAGTTGAATACCATGTTCCTGTTTTCACAATCAGCATGCAGCTCACAATGGCATAGGTTCAAAAATTACATAGTTATGTAGGGGAAAATAGGATAACAGCCATTCTAGATTTTGTTTAATAAGAGTCTCACTCACTTCTAAAATCAAATAAGCTTAATGAAATAGAGCAATTATTAGTTATGGATTAAATCACATTAAATCAAATTACAAAACCATTTAATGTCTCTTATTTAATTTAAAAGTTCAGCAGTTTAACAGAAGCTGCAGTTGGCAATGCTTTTCAAAAGGGCATTTTGTATAGTTTATACTGTAGTAAACAAATGCATGCAGCCAGTGGAAATTTCATTAATTCATTCATTTACTTCCCCATCTGCTTTATCGTTTACATGGTTATGGGTGAGCCAGTGCCTAGCCAGTAGCATAGAGTGCAAGGCAGAAACAACCCAAGACAGTGCCAATCCATTGTAGAACAAATAGTCTCTTTAGTGTAATCAATTAAAATAAAGCATGCCTTTGCACTGTGGGAGTTAACCGGACCATATCGAAACTCATACAGAACGGACTGATCCACCGGCTCCACTGGATTGAAACCAGAGACCTCTGTACCATTACACAAATGCTATACGTTTTTCAGTGTAGACCATAACTACATCTAATCCAAATTTCACAGATAACACTGGTCTACAAAATGTATTAAAAAAAATTTAGTTCAGAAATAAAAAATGTAATTTGCTGAATTTAAATATAACAAGGAAAACTGTCATTTGGTTTTAGTTTGCATGCAATCAAAGAGTTTGACTGTTACATAAATTAATAGTTAATTAATAAATATACTGTAGTTATTACTTCTAAAATTATAAAAATGATGCAGAAAAACTAAAAGCTATTTAAATGTACTTTAATAAATCAATTCACATGACTAAGCACAAAAGCACTAACATAAGTCACTGATGTCTCGGCTCCTTTTAAGTGTCTCTTGCATTTATGCATATGATTATCTCTGGTAAGTGGCCAACAGTAGTCTGTAAGCATTGAAGGGCTTAAATTACCCTGACATCTTTTACCATAATTTTCTATAGTCACAATTTCCTGGTGAAATCGCTCACAATACTTTTCACAGACTGCTTCAAAGAAGTCTGGATGAGAGTGCAAGAAATGATTTTTTAAGCATGTGTTACAGCCAAGTTCTTTATATGCATGAAGGAGATTTTCCATTAACTCTTCATAGTTGTTCATAGTTAAATGCCTGTACCCAGGTTTTCCCACCAGAACATGTCCTAGGCCAACACAGTCACTCTACAAGATTGTCTTCTTCCCACAGCACATCCTAGGGCCATCACCTCCACAGATTAAAAAACAATTGTGATTCGCTGAAACACCCGACAGTGTTTTTCTATTGCTCCTGAAACCAGTTCTGATACTTGCTTGCCCATTGTAGGCACATTTGGTAATAGACAGGAGAGGCATCATTGATGTTGAAAACTTGGAAAATGTGCTTTTGAGAGTTAGTATCAGTGATTGGATATGCCTTTTACTGGGCGTCATCGATTTGTTTTCCAAATTATTCGCCAACATAATTTGCCAGCATTATGCAATCTTCAGCTTTGAGTAATGTATCGTTTGCAGAGTCAACTCCAATTTCAGAATTGACTCAATCAAACTAGTGTATATGTATATGTATATGTGTATATATAT
>JAVSBV010035081.1:0-11485 GCA_033117975.1 Parotocinclus spilosoma | reverse complement strand
GAATAACATCACGGCTGTGATTTAAACTACGACCAAATCACAGCCGTGATGTTATTCGCGATAACACACTCCCTCTCGTGTTCTATTGCTTAATTATTAAAAATGATCATGAATGAAAATGATGGCGGTTAGGTAGGACTGCTGTCATATTCCACAGAATGTGAATCGGGTGTACTGGGTTCAGCCTAAACAGTAAACGCATTCATTGAGACGTAAAATGGGGCATTTAATTGTAAATGGAGTTCACACAAAACAATTAACTTCTAACTTGTTCTAATTTCTAACATAACTTTGTTTGGCTGATAAGCTGTATTCGCTGCTGATCAAACATTGGCTGTTCCGTGACATTGGGCTTGTACTTTATTAGTCGTGTTCAATGCATAGGCAATTCAATTATTCATATGATCCCCAACTGTCAACTGCTCAAGTTGTAACAGAACTGCTTGAAACTATAAATTTTAAGCTTATAGGTCAAAAATTATTTATATAACTTCAGAAATGGACTGTTCAATAACATGTAAGGTTCAGAAATGTGTAAACATACAGGCCTAATAAAATAGTGGGGGTGTAAAACAATTTAATGGTTAATTGTAATTATTTGTATGGCAATTCATCATCAGCACGGTGGCTTGGTGGGTAGCACCGCTGCCTCACAGCAAGAAGGTCCCGGGTTCAATCCCAGGGTGAGGTGGCCTGGGTCCTTTCTTTGGGGAGTCTTTCTTGCTTTGTGTGTGTGTGTGTGTGTGTGTGTATGTGTATGTGTATGTGTATGTGTATGTGTGTGTGTGTATGTCCTGCCTGTGTCTGAGTGGGTATACTTTGGGTACTCCGGTTTCCTCACACAGTCCAAAAGACATGCATGTAAGGTTAATTGGTGTCTCTAAAGTAGCATTTAGTGTGTGACTGTGAGCGTGACTGCGTGTATGTCCTGCCATGGATTGGAGTCCTGTCTAGGGTTGTTCCTGCCCTTGTGAGCAGAGTTGCCGGGTGGACACCGGCTGGCCTGCGACCCCGTATGGATTAAGCGCAAGATAATGAATAAAAGAATGAAAGGATCAATTACTTCATCGTCGGCTAAAATTGCCATTATTTATGGCAGGAGCAAGGTTATATCAACACTAGTCATGGGCCAATTTAGACAGACCAGTTAATCTAATGCACGTCTTTGGAATGTGGGTGGAAACCGGAGTATCCCTGGTAAGTGGACACAGAAGACAATAAAAAGTGGTCCTTTGATGTTGAATCTCAAGGTGGAACAATGCTATGCATTTTGAGATGCTTTTATACATTTCTGTGCATTTCTATGAGCAAAACAGTCATGTCAGAATACTCTCTTTGACCTCTAACCTGCCATTTTCTTCATAATCAAGACATGCGTCCGAAACAACATACTTCCATACTGAACTCTACGTGAAAGCAGCACACAAGAACGGGTAGAGTATCTGAGGTTCTGTACTTACTGAAAGAGCATACTGCTTTAACCGTTAAGCAGTGCCATTTTGGACGCAGCCATGGTCTAACCTGGTTTATTACCATCTATAACAAACTATCCACACCGACGGCTAAATACAATACAGAGTTTCAGCTGGGAAATGCAGGGACCTGTGACGAGGGGGTTTGCACCAGGCTACACTACGCTTGATGGAAATACAGAAAAGGGGTACACACGGAACTGCCTACAATTTCCTTACACAATAAATAAAAAACAATGCATTTGCATATTTGGGGTGACAATCGGCCGATCCCAATACACAGCCAATCAATCCTTTTATCTCTACTTAACGAGCCAAGACGTACACTGCAAAAGCATCATCTAATTCTCCCAGTTCTCCAGATCTTAGTCTGAATTATGTGGGATGTGCTGGATAAAGTCCGATTTATGAAGGCCATAGCTCAAATGGGTCAGAACCTTGGCAGCATGCTCATATGGGGAAACTTTCTGAACCGTCCTCGTTATTGCTGCTTGATTATAAAACAAACAACTGCTATTTGTATAGTATGCATTGTGTAATATCCAAACCAGTTCCACAAAATTAGGATATTTCAGAGGCATCGTCAGCCGTATCAATATTTAGCGTTGATAAACAAAAAAGGAAAGTACATATTCTAAAGACCCACTGGGCCATTATTGGTTTATTTGTAAATATATATATACACATACATACACACACACACACACACATACACAATATATATATATATATATATAGACACACACAGACAAAGATTGTTAAACTTTAATTGTTTACACAGACGAATACCACATAGCTAAAACCATATAGTCAAATATCTTATAACTGTATAGACCAAAACATATGTAAAATCACCAGAGAATGCATTTGGTTACACCAGGCTAATGATCAAGCATCAGTTTAACAGGTTACATTTTAACTGACTTTATATTAATAAGTAAAAGACAGTTTAACAGTGAACCCATGTATTCATTGTGAATACAGAATACACAGGTTAGGCATTAACATCCACTAGAAAAACAAAACATGCCCCTTACAAAATAAAGCGAAAAAAAAGAAAGATTTGTAACAGCAACAGTTGGCGAGTCCATAACGGTTTGACCCAAGTTGTGTAAATTCATACTATTAAAGAGTCATACAAGGACATGAAACAATAAGTCATAAAAAAATGTAATCAGGCCTTTATTCACTTGGGAAATCCTAAAAACTGACTAAATCAACTGGAGCATGCAGTAAGAGAAGCGAGACTTTACTGGTTTCATGTTATATAAACTAAAAGCTGGAAGAATATATAATAAGCAGTATGAAAGACTTTTTTTTTTTTCACATAGGAATGTGGGTTTCCTAAAAATAGGCACCAGCATGGGACCTAAAAATGCGTTAAAGACATGGTTATGAAGAGAGACTGGCATAAAGCAGCATGTACGACACTGCTTTAATAAGGTCAGAATACATTGCATTACATTTGCATTGTAAAACACAAACAGTTATAAGTAGAAATGACACTAAAAACACAGAAAGACACTAAAAACACAGAAATTACATTTTCTTATCAGGCAAAACACACACTTGCTGACCCACCCCCTCCTGTGAAGTTTTTAGCACCTATTTTCTTGGTAATGACACACTGGCCCCCATATCCACAGAAAGTGATGCTGAATCGCCCACGTCAATCTGCGCATCAGGAGTAAGCATACGTGGATGCAAACTGCTCAGGATTCATTTCCATTAAAAATACTGAAGTCATGATTCAATTATTGTTTAAAATTGCATACAACATTCCTTTTTTGAGAAAGTATAAACAATAGAACACACTTTTTAGTATTAAAAACAAAAAAAACAACGTCAGTAGATGCACATATTGTTCCTATAAAAAGTCCTTAATGGTATTTTAAAACAGTATCATCCTAATAATAGCTAAATTATTACAAGACAAAAAATATATATTCTGTTAAAGCTCATGAGGTCCGACTGTGCTTTGTTTTTTATGGAATGATGATTAACGTGTTAAAAATGATGCAGCATTTTTTTTTTTTAACAGCACCACCACAAACATTTTTCATATCCCCTTCTACGGCTTTCACCATTACTATGACTGCAAGATGTAAAGCAGGCGGAGTTTCAATGCAGGTTGTGTCACTTTTGTCCAGGCAATAAAGGGAGGAAACACTGCAGCAAAGTGATGCTGCGGGTCTAGGTTATGAAATGCAGTGACAGAGGGGACACACTCGTGGGCCACTGCATAAAACACCGAAGGCTGTGCTGCAGGGCACTGCAGCAAAAGAATCCCTTTCTTCCAACAGCAGGTATATCAGAGGGATTAACAGAGAATCATATTCAGATTGCGAGTACGACAAATATTCCATATAATCACGCCGCGTTTGCTTATCCAAGTATTTAATCACTGAAACCTGCCAAACAACTCATTCAGAAAGCCAAAATACCTGACAAGACCAGATGAGGTTAGTATACAAAAATCATTTGCAATGGCACAGCTGAGAGAAGCCTCAAGATTGACATAAAAACTTAAAAGCTTAAATAAATGGTGGTTAGACAATAACTGTCATACAGTATTTATTAGACCTCCATTTAGATTTCAGAACTAAACATTGCTTGCAGTTACACAATGCAGAAGAATGCATTTGTTATAGTGTGAGTGTGTGTGTGGAGAGGGGGGGGAAACACACCAGAAGAGAGCTTGTGTGTTTGGATTAAAAAACAGCATTCACATAAACCATTTATTCATCCATTATCTTTCGCTTAATCCAGCAACTTCGCTTAATCCACATGGGGTAGTGGGCCAGTCGGTGCCCACCCGGAAACGCTAAACGCAAGACCAGAAACAACCCTACATGGGGTGCTAATCCATCGTAGGGCACACACACACAGTCACACAACAAGGGCCAACAATTAACCTAACATGCATGTCTTTTGACTGTGGGAGGAATTAGAGGAGTTAATAAATCAATCAATTATTTTGGTCCACCAATGTAGAGTTTAGTCACAATCTCTAAGCATGTCACCAGCAGACATTTAGCAAAATGAGTTACTTTCTTAGATACACTTGTTCAAATTGCTCATTAAGGCAAATATCTAATTAGCCAATCACACGGTAGCAACTCAGTGCATTTAGGAATGGTCGAGGTGACCTACTGAAGTTTAATCTGAGCATCAGAATGGGGAAGATTTGAGGCACTTTGAATGTGGGGACAACAGAAGGCCAGAAAACAAAAGTTGTGTGGTCCAAGTTTCGATTTCCTGCCTTATAATCAACAGTTCAGGCTGATGTGAACGATGTTTTCTTGGCAAATCTGAGTCCCCCTTAATACTGACCTACATGAGTATTGTTGCTGACCATGTGCATCCCTTTATGACCACAGTAAACCTCTTTCTTATGGCTACTTCCAGCAGGTTAATGCACCTTGGCTTAAAACTCAAATAATCTCAAACTGGTTTCTTGAACGTGACAATTTTACTGTAATCAAATCACCATTTCATTCTGAAATATCCCCTATTTTTGTGAGCAGTGTATAATAGTAGGTAGGCATTCATCATAAAACCTTTTTCAATCCTTTTTCAATCCAAACAGTCATGATGCTCATGACTACATTGTGTGCACGTGTTGCTTTATTAACTGCCAAACTCAAAAATGTGCATAAAAGCTTATAAGACCTTAAAAGTAACCCTGCCACGGATAACTACAACATTTACTAAGAGTAAACATTAGTAAAATGTTCATCTGCTTCAGCTCCACCCAAGCTATTCTTCCATCATCAGCTCCATACTGAGACCACAGACAGCAGTAACGTTCTTCCTCCTCCAGTGAACTGAGAATGCCATGAAAAAGTGCTTCCTGGACACAAGATCTTAGAGTCACTGTAGTATTCTGTGTACTGGCCTAAATAATGCCGATATACACATTTTATGAACTTTAAATAAATAAAAAAATCGATTGATTGATGAGTGTATGAGAGGTGCCCAATTTTATGCAATTTTTAGTTTACACAAGAAATCTATTGTATTGGTCTTGTTAAAAGGAGGGCGGACCTCTCTATAAGATGGAACAGGAGGCAAATCTGTTCATACCGAGGCTGAACCTTAAAATGAATATACAGAATCTTATAAACTACATTCTTTCCCTCTAGTCTGTTTAGGGAAACTTTGAATACCTTGTGCAGTCAGCCATCCATATCCACAGAATTGGCTCTAAACCAAAATCTGCAGATACTCAAGACCCAAACATAAAACGGGGATTTATGTACATGTATACTAATCGTCTCTAGATTACTTCTAAAACATAACACCGTGTAACAGTTGTTGTATTGTTAAGGGAATAATGAGAAAAGTCTTTACATTGAACAAATGTCACACAATACAAACAACGCGCAAATGTTGAGAATTCAGATTCCTCTTTGTTTGTTAAAAAGTATTGGATATGCAGCTGTATTTAAACAAAGCACGATATGTGGGATGAATGTAGTAGAAGTGGACAATCTGGCAAAAATATCCTAGAGACTCATTTAAAAACTGAATCCCCGTAAACTCATTTCTCAATTGATACAAATACAGCACAATAATAATAAAAAACAGCTATCAGGGCAATTTGTAAACAAACTTTAATAAAGTGCGCTATTTCAAGGTACAATATTGCGTCTTAGGCCACTATTAGATCTGTTGTTTTAGCGATGGTACAATAAACACATACACTGCTCACATATACAGTCGATTCCAGCTAATAGGACCACCGGTTAATGGGACCAGCTGCTTATTCAAACCAAATCCTAAAGCACCGAAACAAATCCTATTAAATACGTGTAATGTTATTCGCTTATTTGGACCAAAACTCCACTAAATCGGACCAAAGAACGTGTACAGTATGTAATATCCATGAAGAACCTCTTCCACTCTGGCATCACTACCCAAAAACTCCCGAGTTTCTCCTCAGCCCTCTACTGCCACCTACAGGTCTTTGCCTAACATTTACATTTTCAACAACAAAAAAAAAAAAGCCACAAGTCGCGATTAGCCACAGCAAAAGCACGTCAAATCACACTGGATAAGTTCTTCAAACGTTGACTGGAATTTAGTAAGAACTTGTTTTTTTTTCACAGTATTATGCTTCGCATGCTGAGTACCTATACATTGTGTTGTAGATTGTTTAGAAAAACTTGTTTGCAAATTTCTTTTTTAATGAACAAAGTTCGTAAGCAACAGTTGTTCGTTTAATCAGACCAGCCGGTTATTAGGAACAAAACAATCGCGTCCCGATTAACTGGAATCAACTTTATTAAGGGATATTTTATTTTGTGAGCAGTACACGACACATTATCATTGTTAACGACTGGACCCAACAACTTAACTAGGATTCATCAATCCCCTGATTTACATATGGCATACGCCCTTATCCAAAGCGACTTACAATTTAAGCAATGGTGGGTTAAGGGCCTTGCTTAAGGACCCAACTGTGGCAGCTTTTTTGGTAGAGGTGGGATTTGAACCCTGGACCATGAGGTCCAGCATCCAGTACCGTAACCGCTTGGCTACGGTAGGTTGCTACCCTTCTAAAAAACATTCCTGATCAACCTTCTTCAAACTGTAGAAGGTTCAACTTGACATGCCCATGAGGCTGCCATACGTTCCTACTGCTCAGGTGTAAGGGGAACTCCCACTAAATACCTTCCACTGTCGCCTATAGAGGCTGTTTTTAATATACTATATACAGATGTACTATATATTCTTGTTGCATTGTAATACAAAATAGTATATCTAAGCTAGGATTTATGCACAGTACTGTAAAAATCAATGTCGGTCTAGACCACAAATTCTTGGTAGTGGCCAAAAAATGGACTTTAGATTTATTCGTCTCTCTGCATCTGGTACATCAGAGGATTTGCATTGTTGAAAAAAATATATATGACTTTGCTAAGTAGTGCTATTTCTAGATGTCACATACACCATCATCATATCCCTGACTATGTAAAATGTCACAGCAATCATGTCTTTCCAGGACGTGTTTGTCTTCTTACACATTTGTTTTTCCATTACTGGTGCAGCCAGGTGCAGCTCCTGTGCATTCTGTGTGCTTTTTGTGGTGCTAACTTTTAGGTGACTGATCAGATAAATGTAAATAATTTCTAAAAAGATTGGGGGAAAAAAAACAACAAAAATAAAATAAAATATGTTTGACGCATGTGTGTTGTGTAAAATGAAAACCAGTTATATATAACAATGGAGTAGATTTGTTTTTTTTTTTAATTATTTCACGGGCTCAATGAATTACCAAACCAACAAGAACGGGGTGTTCCCCAAGGGCCTGCTTACTCTGAACTATTATTGGTTTGCGTTTCTGAAACACGATGGGCTGCGAAGTCTGTGCTTCTTTTCGTTTTTTTTAAGTTATTTATATGTACTTACAACAACAACCATGTAATAAAGTGAGAAAGTAATAATAAACAAGTGATAAACAAAACAGGCCCAGAGAGCCAATCAGAAACTACCTGGCACGACAAGTTTTAGCTGACATCACCAACAACAAGACAGGTGTAAAGAAAACCCAGAAATAAATCTTCTGGAGAGCAGGGTAGAATTGTAATTCTACATTTGCTCATCACAATTGGGTTCTTTGTTAAGAACTCCAGCTGCACTGCTGTGTCTGATCCACTCATACCAGTACAACACATACTACCACACACAGAATGATACACAACCCAAAAAGTACCTGATCAGTGGAGATCCTGACCATTAGAGAACAGAGTAAAGAGGAGTAACAAAATACGTAGAGGAAGAGATGGACTACATTCTGTAAATATAGTATAATAATAATATATAAATAATGTATATATAATCGGTGCATAAACAAGGCCGGTGAGTGTATATCACATCTATACAATTGCATGGGACAGTAATGGCTCAGAGATTCATGTGATGAAGTAATGACATTAAGATTCAAGTTCAAAACCCAGCACTGCCAAGCTGCCACCGTTTGGCCTTAACCCTCAAACGCATGGTGCTGCTCTGAATAAGGGTGTCAGTTAGTTTACCTGCACTTGGGTAATCAGTTAATAGGAAAGCTCTGAGTTTACTAGACCCAGTAACTAGAATTCTACTTTGCAGCCATCCAGCAACGTCACAGAAGGATGTGACAAACAATTAATTAAATAACAAAACTCTTGATTTCCATTATGCCATTATGCATCTGCTGCATTTAATTACAGGGTAGTCAACTGCCAGTATAAACAAACGTTAGGTCTATGGAAAAGCCCAAATGAATCGCGAACAAGAGGACCTGGCAACCGTGTTCAATTCCACTAGCCACTTTCCCGTAGCTCTGTGTGCATGCGCAGACTGAGGAAATGGATTGAAATCAGGAATGTATAAGCATGCGACAAGAAAATGAGAGTGAGATCAAATCTAGCTCTCTTTACTGGATTACTTAATATAACTTCTAGATTGGAATACGCTATATGCATGACCGCTTGGATAATTAATTAACTTCAAACCTGCATTTAAACACACTCACTTTCTTAATTGTTGTTTTAATGATGTGCTAACTGACATTATCAGGTACGTTACTCACGATGTCAAAAACAGTCAAAACAACCCACCGTTCTACCTAAAAGCACTGAACTGAAGTTAAAAACAAGTGAACGAACTGCACCAGGAGACAAAATACTGACATCACCATCCTCACAGTCAGTCATTGGGAGCGATTTAGCTTTGAAAATACGTTTCTCAAAAGCCAGCAATCTGCAAGCTGTCGGAAATCAGTTGGCATTAAAGAACCTTTCTCAGCATCTGTGAACTAACCATTGTGCAGTATATAACGATTAAGGCAAACTTTTAAGGTCAGCTGTCCTCAACAGGCTTAAACCAGCTAAGGTATCAGCACAAAAACACACTCAGCAAACCTTAACAAAATCATTCTGCAAAAAAAGTGACTTACGACAAGACGGCAAGACAACGTTTCAAGCAATTAGACTGCAAAATTCAAGCAGTTAAGAGAGATGGGTTTAAACCACTCGTTGAATATTCTCGACCCAAGATAACCACGGCCAAAAATGTGTCTGACTTTATCACCAATAGGATCCGATACATTGTTTGTTTCTCCAATTTCGCGCACAAAACTGGTGTAAACAGCTTAGCGCGTACCTATTTTAAACACAGCGTCCTAAAATCAGACTCTGATCTACCAGCGTGAAGAATTCCAAACCCACCAGAAATGCTCAGTAATCAGAATACCAGATAACGAAGCGCCTAGCAGAGTCACATAACTCTGATTCCTCAGCCTCTCTGGGCCTCAGCTTGCAAAATCTCCATTGCAGTGAAACCGCCCATTATACGGCCAAAAATAACCCAGTTTCAGGATCCTGCAGTAAAAAAAAAAAAAAAAGGCTCAAACATCCACATTTATATTGCACCCAGCAATACCCATCTCCCAGTTCATCCTCCATTCCCAACTACATGACGTACCAGCTGCTAGTGGCACACCTGGTTATTGGTGGACCCTGAAAGCAAACTCCAGCAATAATCAAATAACACACGTGCCTATTGCTGACAGAATCCTTCCCCTTGTCAGTCTGGTAACCAAACCAGCTTCCACCAGCACGATCAGCATAATCCACCCCAGTTGCACTTGATAAACGTGTTTGTGGTCGGAGGGGCAAAGATCTATGGGTAGCCAAGAGAAAATCAGATAAAGAGGCACAGAAACAGCACTGATCTTAACTACGCAGGACAAACCCAGGCTCGTGTGAGCATCTTGTGTGGGACGTCCGACTTGCTAAAGGCACGAATGCAAGAAACGGATTTGGAAACGTGCACCAACTGAGTGGGAACTTCGAAAACACCCTGGATCAGATGCCATCGCCTTTCCTGCCAGCACAGACCCCTTAGCTGTAGCTGTGGAGATCATCAAGCACCCGTGCAAAATCTGCACGTTACAGCCCATAATCGATGCCCGCCCGGATCCGTTCACGTTTCAGTGCTCTTTAATTTAATGCACGGCCACGGCGTAGCGTTCGGGCTCCGAATGAATCGGGGACAAGTTGCTTTAATATAGTATTTAGCTAGCTAGCGCCTGCTGCTAACTGCAGTTACAAATAACCAACCAAAAGCCTTACCTTTATGCTACTTGAGTTTCTGGCAAACGTCCCAGCCGTGCAGAACATTTACTGCCCCTGTAAAGCGCTAATGACACACAGACGCAATGTTGGAGTTTACATTTGAATGTGCGGTATATATTCGGAGCAGCCCTGCCCGGCCCTGTTCGTACAGCTTCAGTAAGACAGGCGAACTGTCTCTCCTTTTGTCTCACTGACAACACTGGCGTTCGGATCAAAACCCGGAAGTCGTTGAACACGAGCAACGTGGGATTTGTAGTTCAGGGAATGTGACGGCACGTGAGGAAATCCCGCGAGTGCTCTGTCAACAGGATACAGTGCGTCCCATAAGTTCATTTTTTTTTAAATGATACAGTGCTTTTTGTATTGTGCCGTGCTCATGTAATCGTTCTTCGTGTTCTTTCACACATTTCTCAGGTGAATACTGATAGATCTGCTTAAATTACAGACATTGTGTGGTCAATACGGTTTGGAAATCCATGGTCAGATTGAAATGTCCACATTTTCACAGACTGTATACGTTCACCCCTTCCTCCTCTGTGTCTCCTTAGATACTGTTTAAAAAATGAGGGGATATTTTAAAAAGTTGGGGGGAGCAATGTACATAACACATACATATATACTACCATACCCATTTGTGGCCAAAAGTATTGGGTCAGAAACCTCATTTCAAGCCCTGTTTAGTTCCTTTGGAAAATTCAGATCTAGTAACCTAGGTTAACAGTTGTTCATTCACCTGTGTTTAAATCCCCTATGTTATAAATTCATCATCAACAGAAATGGTTTGCTATGCAACAAAAGTATATATACTTTACACGAAATGGCCAGCCTGCAGTCCAGATCTTTCACCTATAGAGAACATTTGGCGCATCATAAAGAGGAAGGTGCGACAAA
>JAVSBV010035070.1:0-11485 GCA_033117975.1 Parotocinclus spilosoma | reverse complement strand
CTGTTAGAAAAGAAAGAAACGCAAAAGTGTCTTAATTCTAATATAAATATATTGTAATATATGTATTTATTTCTAGAGAAAGGAGGGAAGAAAAATAAAAGATGACCTGGTTTAAAATGTGTTTATTATTTTATGTTATATAATTATAACATTTATAGTTATAATTTACACAATCTTACCTTTTTATGAACTATTTAAATCAATTTAATAACAAGATTCGAATAAATCAGAAACAAAGTGAACAAATAAAATAAAAATAAAAGGTCCAACGTTTGACCGGCCTACTGAGCAAAGCGTTTATTTATTTATTTATTTATTTATATATTAGATAATAAAAAAGAGAACTAAATTAAATAAAAGCAGGCATTTAAAACCCCTTTGTGATCCGTCTTTGCTGCTGCCCCCATAAAGGTGTTTATTATTTAGTAATAAAAAATGTAATATGTTATTAAATTGTAATGATTAAATTACAAAATAAAGGTAAATCCAGATTAAATAAAAAGGAAACACAGAGAATATCTAAGTAAGAAAATGTTGAAAGTTTTAGAACTTTACTGCCTTTGTTAAGCAAGAAAACAAGCGGAAAGTTTGCAAGATTATAATTTGATATAGGAATTTAATAGGAATTTATTTATTTTAAAAGATATTTTTTGTTTGTTTGTTTTTGTGTTTATTTGTCAGAGGATCAAATCCTATTATTAAGAACAATTACAGCCATAAATAAATAAGGGATAAAGGTTTGATTTATTCTTAAAATGTTAATGAATGCATCGTTAAGAATGATATAATAATATGGTGACTCATTTATTTGTTTTATTAAAGAATAATAATAAGTAGAAAAACATAAAGAACAAAAAAGGAAAAACGTGGGAGGTTCAGAAAAGTTTTCTTTGCCGAGTAAATAAAAAAATACACCGATGACCTCATCAGTGATTTTACATTTTAATCGTTTCTTTTTGTAAATTAAATAAACGGCTAATTATGACTTTTTTTTGAGAGTTTTTTTTGTTTGGTTAATTCTTTTAAAATGGACTCGTTTTGAATTGTTTTCTTTTTTTGCTATGAAATAATGTTTCTTTTTTTTATTTGAATAATTCTGTTGTTTTTACTCTCAGGATTTTTTTTCTGAACAGGAATTCCTATTTTTTATGTAATTATTCTGTATTTTTTACTTCTTTGATGTTTTTTTCCTTTTCTTTCATCATGTAGCACATCAAGTGTTTTATTTTTTTACAATTTTTACCTCAATACTTTTGTGATGCCTGATCTTTACGTTAATATTCTCACTCTTTTTGCAGCAGTAATTTGAAATGATCTCTATATTATGTTGTTATATATATATTTAATAATTGGTGACTCATTTTGTCATTTATAAAAAAATGTTTATTTATCATAAGTTATTTTGTAATTTAGATTTTTTTTCTTATTTATTATAAGTTCTTTTATAATTTCTGTTTCTTGTTTCTTATTTATTATAAGTAAGTTTGTTATTTATATTTTTTTGTTTTTTAATTATTATAAGTCATTTTGTCATTTATATATTTTGTTTCTTATTTATTATAAGTCATTTTGTAATTTATATTTTTTTGTTTTTTATTTATTATAAGTCATTTTGTAATTTATATATTTTTGTTTCTTATTTATTATAAGTAAGTTTGTTATTTATATTTTTTGTTTTTTATTTATTAAGTCATTTTGTAATTGAGATATTTTTTGTTTTGCTTTATGTATGTAAATTGCAGTAAATCATTTCCTATTGTGAAAAGTGCCTCTAAAATCCCCTAAATACTTGGGTTATGTTAGCTTATTATTCTTATTCTTTATTCTTTATTATTTTATTTGATTGTTTTTCTGCTCCCTTTAAGGTCCGAGTGCTGCTTTTTCGGTGAGACAGACTCCGCCCACAGTTACTCTGAGAGCTGGAGAACGTTTACAGATCTTCTGCTGCCTGAACATCAGCACTGATGGACTAAAAGTGAAATGGATTAAAGATAAAAATGAATTTAATATCAGTAACTCAGGAACCCTGAATCAGAGCTGTTTCATATTATCCATAACCAACGCTCAGAAAAACGATTCAGGATTTTATATTTGTGAAATTACTCAAGATATTCCTAAACTAATAACATTATCTGGATCCGGGACGACTGTGAACTGGACGGGAGAAAACAGTGAGTGTTTATTCCTCAAACTTTTCTCCTAAAACTGGACAGAAGATTAAAATCTATCCAATCACTTCTGAATTAAAGTATCTACAAAAGATCAAATCATTTAAAATGATCGATTGATTTTATATCATTTATTGTACATTCTGTGCTTGGCCAGGTGGGGGCGATAGTGCACCAGGGCAACCATTTCCAATCGTTTAAATTTTGTATTAATTTCACACACTCCCGCTATTTCTGCTAGTAATAAATAAATATGAGCTCTCATTTCTAATGTTAGTATGGTTTAGTATTTATTTGCTGTACGGTGTAGAGCGTGATGCTAGAGGAGCGTATGATCTCCTAAAATTCATATTGTTTTTGCCTTGTTTTAACCAGAGACTGACAAAAAAACAAAAAGCAACCCGGAGCCAAAACCAAAGCGTAAGTTTAGTATTTTGTACACTAGATTACATCTACATATTTATACACCAATCACCTAAAATACTATGTAAATACTAAATAAACCTAAATACTAAATAAATGTTTTTCTTTAGAGGGTACGAAACGTGTCCTGGATAAGGACGGGCCCATGATTTTTGCTATCCGGTGTGTGCCCTTTGTAACCCTTCTGTTAGCGGTGTGCTACCTGAACCGAGACGCTAACAGGAACCCAAACCCAAAAGCAGGTGAGTATATACGAAAATACACCACGAAAAAAAGAACCTCTTACAGTAGTATAGTATAGTATAGTATAGTATAGTATAGTATAGTATAGTATAGTATAGTATAGCATAGTATAAGTATAGTATAGTATAGTATAGTATCGTGTGGTGCGAAATAGTATAGTATAGCAAAGTATGGTATGGTATGGTGTAGCATAGTATAATATGGTGTGGTGTGGTATGGCATAGTATGGTATGGCACGGTGTAGTATAGTATAGTATGGCATAGTATGGTGTGGTATAGTATAGTATTTAGTATGGTATGGTATGGTGTAGTAAAGTATAATGTGGTGTGGTATGGCATAGTATAGTATGGCATAGTATGGTATGGCACGGTGTAGTATAGTATAGCATGGTATGGTATGGCATAGTGTGGTATGGCACGGTGTAGTATAGTATAGTATAGTATGGTGTGAAATAGTATAGTATTTAGTATGGTATGGTGTAGTATAGTATAATATGGTGTGGTATGGCATAGTATAGTATGGTATGGCATGGTGTAGTATAGTATAGTATATTAAAGTACTGTATAGTATGGTATGGCATAGTATAGTGTGGTGAGGTATGGCATAGCACAGTATATTATACTATAGTATGGTGTGGTATGGCATATTATAGTATAGTATGGAATAGTATAGTATGGTATGGTATGGTATGGTATGGTATAGCATAGTATGGAACAGTATAGTATGGCATGGTATGGTATAGTATGATGTGGTATAGTATAGTATGGTGTGGCATGGTATAGTATGATGTGGTATAGTATAGTATGGTGTGGCATGGTATAATATAGTATAGTATAGGATAGTATAGTATAGTTATAGCTATAGGGTATAGTGTTGGTATAGAATAGTAGAATTGATACTTATATACTATACTATACTATACTAATGTTAGTATACAATAGTAATATTTACAGTATAGAGTATTATAAGTGTATATTTGGACATATTGTTATACACACTAACCGTAACATTTAATGACTAAATGGTATTAAATAATAATAATATTAATAATAATAATAATAATAATACAGTAATAATAAATAAATATGTTTGTGTAAGAAACACAGAATATGTTGAACACAGAGGATCCAGAGCGAGAGCTTGGAGAACCAGGCCAAGAAACTGGAAGAGGAGGAGAAATGGACATGGTGAATGAAGAAGCAGGAGACAGACCAAGTGATGAAAAACATGGAGAAACATCTGACGGACATGAGGACATGGTGAATGAAGAAGCAGGAGACAGACCAAGTGATGAAGAACATGGAGAAACATCTGACGGACATGAGGACATGGTGAATGAAGAGGCAGGAGACAGAAGAGTTGATGAAGAACATGGAGAAACATCTCAAGGACATGAAGACATGGTGAATGAAGAGGCAGGAGACAGAAGAGTTGATGAAGAACATGGAGAAACATCTCAAGGACATGAGGACATGGAATGAGCAGAGTGTAACGATAACGACTGAACTCAAGTATTAAAGTATCTTGTTTTTAAAGTATTTTGTAGGAGTAAATCTATGGTATATTTATGGTAGTACTTTACTATACTATAAGCATCAGGTTATGTAAGTGTTCTAGTATCTTTGTTGTGCAGTAGACGAGTATGAGATGTACTTTATTAAGTACCACAGCCAACTGTAGAAGTATATTTATCATACAGTACTCACCTGTTAAGAGTATCTTCTGTTTAAAGTATTGTTTACTTACTTTAGCCTATTTTATTCAAGTGTTTGTTACTGTTCCTGTAAATAAAAGTTAATGTTAAAGGGGCTTTTAATAAGTCAGAGTATTCGGAGTATTGTCAGGATACTTTAATCTAAAGGGTGAGTCAAAAGTAACAGGACACGTCTCGTGCTGGGTCGTCACTACGTTTCTTATCGCCCACACTCCCGGTTACTCTAAATTACGCTATGATGTAACAGTGCTCAAATCCGATCGCACCAATCGATTACTGATCCGATTCTGATCTTCTTCCATATCCCACACGACCACCTTCCTATTGGACAAAACCCGGCCTCGATCCAACATGGTGGCTTTCAAGATGGCGGCCATGATCCAGACACAGCCTAAAAGATAACATTTTATCCTCAGTTCCTGAAATAAAAGGGTGTCCTGTTACTTTCGACTCACCCTTTAGTATGACATCCTTATGAGGATATCTTAAGTGACTTCAATAAGTGCGTAAACTCTGTGTGTGTGTGTGTGTGTGTGTGTGTACACCTCACCTTGGCTTACTTGTCAGGACCAAATGTCCCCACCATGATAGTAAAACTGGGAATTTTGACTGGTTTGACCGTTGCTCCTGTTCTCACCTGTTTAACTGCTTTATTTATTATTTTTTTTTACAAAAATAACAACCATGATTTTATATCTCTGGTCAGGCAGTAGGTCCTCACATGGATATAAAAACGTAGTGTGTGTGTTAGTGTGGGCGGGCTTGTTTACAGAGTTTGTACGTTAGGTAGCAGTGGAAATTACCCCGTTTGCTTTTGCCTTTGTGGCGACAGCGTGTGTGTGTGTGTGTGTGTGTGTGTGTGTGTCAGTAGTTGAGAGGTGACGGTGGTCTGAGATGCCTCGTCTTTGTGTTCTTTTCTGTGCACTTGTTATTAGCGGCCTCTCCTGCTGTGGTGAGTCTGAAAACATGCATTCATTCTGAAGTATAAAACTGTACTTCTTCTTCTATACTTCTACTATACTCTCTCTAAACCGTAATAGTATGAAACCAGAATTGTACTTACTTATAAAGTCAGCGCCGAGTTCCTGTAATAACACCAAACTCTACAGCTTTTTATTGCTTTAGACGACGTTTACGTTAGGCTAGACGTAGATTTATTTATATATTTATATACGTTTAGTATAAACGGAGTATTAGGATAAATTCGTACACCTGATCGTACTGTCAACAAGCGTCAGGAGTATCTTTAGAAAAGCATCTGCATGTTTTATTCGTATAATATTCTGTACTGTAAAATGACTTTGTCCTTATATATTATAAATTAGGTGCTATAGAAATACTAAATATTATCATTACTTTTAAAAAGTGCAGTATTTACAATGAAGAGTGTGCTGATTCAAAATGTCCAGTGTAAGTATTCACCATACTTTAACCTCGCCTGGGCTATATTTATTACCCTCATGGGAGCGTAATCAACCAACGAGTTATTGCCTCTCTAGTATACTCGTGCTGAGTATTAGAATAAAACGGGTTTAAATCAATAGTGTTAGACTTTTTTGTGTGAGCGTTTTTAGCGTACTGTCTACGTATCTTTAGCCTGTTCACTGATGTGAGAGTATCTCTGTAGTACTTTTAAAGAGTGTTAGAGCACTCCGAGAGTATTATCCCGGTGCTTTTATGGTACTAATCAAGAGTTAGAGTATATGTAATGTGCGTGAGAGTAATAATAAGAAGTATAAAATAAGAGGTATTGCTTGTATATTTTAAGTATTCCTATGCCAAGTATTGACATTTGGCTGCTAAATTATGTATTGTACTATAGACAAGTGTGAGAGTATTTTTAGTGTACTTTCGAATACTGTTACAGTTACAGAATGCTGACGGTGTGTTTTAAGTACTGTATATTAATGATGCTTTACTCAAGTACATTCTTTTGATACAGTACCTTCATCGAGGCGAGTATCTTTATGTTATAGTTAGTATTCTTTAGTATGCTACAAGTATCAGGTTATTTATGCGTTCAAGTAACTTTTGTAGTATATTAAACACCTATTACGGAACGTTTTTTGGGCTTAAATCAAGTATAAGAGTATCTTTAGGATACCCTAGATAAGTCTTTGAGTATTTTTTGTTTACAGTATTATTGAAATACTACTTGGCATGCTGGTACCCGGTAGAAGCAGGTATTATTTTAGTTTAGTTGAGGTGGTGTGTGTCGCTCCGGTACGAGTGGCTCAGACGCAGCAGTGCTGCCGGAGTAAACACTCATGTTCACACACTGGAGCTGGTTTTAAACTAAAAATGTAAATTAAAAACCAAACTAGGGACACTGAGTAACTAAACTTGCCTTTTTTCTGCTCCCTTTAAGGTCCGAGTGCTGCTTTTTCGGTGAGACAGACTCCGCCCACAGTTACTCTGAGAGCTGGAGAACGTTTACAGATCTTCTGCTGCCTGAACATCAGCACTGATGGACTAAAAGTGAAATGGATTAAAGATAAAAATGAATTTAATATCAGTAACTCAGGAACCCTGAATCAGAGCTGTTTCATATTATCCATAACCAACGCTCAGAAAAACGATTCAGGATTTTATATTTGTGAAATTACTCAAGATATTCCTAAACTAATAACATTATCTGGATCCGGGACGACTGTGAACTGGACGGGAGAAAACAGTGAGTGTTTATTTATTCCAGTTTTTGTAAGCCTGACTTTTCCAGTATGACTAATAATGATGACATCATCTTTAAATGATTAGGCACCCAGGTACCGACTGTACCCCCGACAGAGGGCTCGGCCCCGCTGCTGGGGGCGTCGGTGTCCGTCGCCGTACTGGTCGTAACCACCTGTGTGTGTGTGATTGTGTGGAGGATAAACAAGTGCCGCCTACACACAGGTACAAACCATTTAAATCCTAAGTCCTGTAACGAAATAAAATCTCTAACCAGTCCCACACAAGAAATGCAGTATAAAAAATAAATAAATAAAATAAATTAAAATATATATATACATCATAATATAGTGAATTAAAACACTTATGCATTTATACTTTTCTAAATATAAATCCATAAATAGATAATAAATATAAATAGTAATGTAAACAACTGTGAAGTATATATTTTATTATACATAGCAATTAACTAAATTTAAAAAAATGATTTGTATGCGTTATTAGTGATGCCTGCCGTGATGTCTTATTATTAATAACATTACTCTATTTAAGTAAAATAATAACATAATAATACAATATTTATTTTTTTTATTATACGTTCATTTATTACATATATACTTACTCTAAAAATGTCATTTAAATTCATATATATTTGTTATTATTTTATTTATTTATTTTATTTTATTAGTGGTATAAATATTATTATTTTATAAATGGGGTTTACATTGATATTACATTTCTTTAATTTAGTTTTATTATTAATAACATTGTTTGTTCAGATAAATATTTGTGTGGTTTTGGGTTCTTATATTTTTTATTATTGTACTAATGATTTATTATTATTATTATTATTATTATTTTTATTTTATATTTATTATTTTTAAATAAAATGTAATATTATATATAAATTTTTTGATTCACATAAATATTTGTGGCCCTGTAGTTTATTTTTTTGTATTTATGTATTATTGTTATTATTATTATTATTATTATTTAATTAATTTATTATTATTATTATTGTTCATGTTGCTCTAGGGACACCATTTTTTTATTATTATTTTTCATTAATTTTTTTATGTACATAAATATTTGGGGCCCTGTGGTTTTGGGTAATTCAAATTATTTACAATTGATATTATGATGATTATGATTATTATTATTATTATTATTATTATTAATAATAATGAATTTATTAATTGTATTTTACTTCGGGGACACTGTAAGAAAACATTCAGGCCGTTCTAACGCACCCATTTAATTCTTTACATTTATCTTGATCACTGTTTGCCCGTTTTATTCAGTGTTTGTGACTTTTTTTTTTTGGTTCTTGGTTCTTCAGACAGGGTGGTGATCAGGGAAGGTCCTCCGAGTGAGCAGGAAGAACCAGGAAGCATCGTGGAGGACAGCCAGAGCTCGAGGAACTCCCAAGGATCAGCCCTATGGGTGAGAGGAGTACAGTGTGGTGACTGCGCCGTGTTTCATTGCGTGCCTGTGATGCTGTCGTGTTGAGTTGCGTGCCTGTGATTGTGTAGTCGCATGTTATCGCGGTGCAAAGCCACAATAAAGAGGCGTTAGATTAAATTGTGCGTAAGAATTACAGACGGAGCTGCTCCTCCTGATTTAGCTTCACGTTTAAACTCTGAAGGTTCAGGTTTGAATTAAGAACATTATTCAGTGCAGCCTTTTTACTTTTTCACTCGCGCTCTTTTCCAGTACATGGTTCCGGTGTACGAGTCCTACTTCGACCTGCAGAGGAGCGACGAGCCGCAGTGTGCAAAATCGCTCGACACGGGACCGCCACACGGCAGCTAGCGTCGTTAGCATGGCCTCCCAAACCCGACGGAAAACCGAGCGGAAAGGGAAAAGCGTCAAGATCACGTCCGCGTTCCCGTGGTTACCATCAACTTAATAAAACAGACTGAACCGTTAAATACGATTTATTATTCTAGATGGAGTTTGTTAACATTATAGCGTATCCTCGCTATAAGTATTTTTTCCACTTTTCTCGTTATTATTACAGTAATTTATAATAATCGTATAAATAATCTTGATGATTAAATGTCGTGTTTGAACAGATTGTTTTTACTGTCACCTTTATATTGTTCGCAGCTTCTCCTGTGCCCCAGAACTGCAGTGCATGCTGGGACTTTGAGTCCGGCTCGATTTTCTCCTTCTTTTGTGTCGGATCTGTTTGTTACTGAAACGAAAAATGTCATCACGTTCTTGTTTTTTTTTTTATCTCAGCTCTTTCAGACCAACAAATGACAATGCTTGGGTACAACGCTGGTTTCTGTGTAGATATATATATATATGTGTGTGTGTGTGTGTGTGTGTGTGTGTGTGTGTGTGTGTGTGTGTGTGTAGCTGCGTATTCAGGCCATGGTGGAAAGTTTAGAAGTTTGATAAAGGCTAGTGGTTGGAAACTTTTTTTCTGTTTCCTCTCTTCTGCTAAAATGCAGCGACCAGGTAAATCCGATCCTCAGAAACGTACGGCAGATAAATACGAAATAGATACAAAAAAAACCCCAAATAAAACCAACAAATATTCGATACGTACATTCTGATATCGGTCACGTTCAGGTTCATCACAAAACTGTTGGACCAGGGTTTAAATTGTGACCTTCTGTGTTCCCCCCTTGGTTTTGGTGCTGCTTTGTGGACCTTCTGGACGTTTCTCTCATCTAAAATCCTAATCCTCATCTAAGGATTTCTTTGAAGCTCAGCCAGAGCGACCATTAGGTTCTAGGTCACCTGTCTTAACAAGCTCCTTCACCTGAGAGCTCCAGGAAGGGTCGTTCCAATCGTTCCAATCTTCTTCCATGTAAGGATTAAGGAGGCCAGTGCGTCTTTGGGCGTTTCATTTCTCCACACAGTCCTATCTCTGAGCTCCACAGGCAGTTCTTTCATCCTCAAGGCTTTGTACTTGCTCTGATTACTTGCTCGTTGGATACGAGATCTTTCTGAATTAGGTCCAGTCCACTGAACTTACCACAGGTGGGTTTGATTGTTGAACTGTCGCTCGGTCACCTCAAAGATGTTGCTTCAAAACGGAAGTGAAGAGGAAGTGCTCCATCAGGACGGCACCCCTGGTCTGTGAGGTGCATCACTCAGGAAACCAGCAGTAAGACGAGCTCACACAAACCCAACACCTCAACGTGGGTGCAGAAGATGGAACTGGGATACTACGTACCCGACCTCTGCTGATTTGAGGTTTAGCACTGGAACTCTAAAACGATGGCCTCCTGGCACAGGTTCAGGTGTATGGCACGACGTTACCAAATGGAAGTACAAGGTTTTGGCCTCACCTGGAGATCTGTAGTGAAGTGAAGCAGGTTCTGTTCCAATTTGCATAGATTTGATTATCTGTACCGGATCACCACAGCACAGTGCTATGTTCTGTTATGGGCACGGTTGTCTTGTGAAGGATCCAAAGCAATCGGAATAAAACATGACCAAGGTTTAGCCCATGTGAAAAAATGTTGGGCTTTTTGCTTGTTTTAAAGTTTATTTGAATTGTTTTGTGGACATAGTTCACCTCAGAGACCGTCCCACACTTTACCTCTCCCAATAACGTTTAGCCACTAAACTAATTCCAGATTTTATTCTGTCAGGAACACGTTTCGCTTTCTCTTTCTCTTTCGCACCCTGTGACCAATTTTGGTCGAAAGGGAGACAGTAAAAATGAGGGCCAGGCATTTTCCACATCAATCATATCATGTTATCAACGGGAAACCTCTGACTTAAAAAAAATATATATGAAAACAGGCTTTAAACGAGTCGCAAAAGCGAGCTTGAAATTCCCCCCTAGCGGACTACTTAATCCTCTGATGCAATCAAGCGCGGAGGGAGCAAGCCTGTCATTAACTAGGGCGGTCGCTGTTCGTCTTGTTGTCCTGGATACGGTTGGGAAAGAAGTGCGATGGAAACAAGCCTTGCCTCGGCGTCCATCTTGGCTCCGCCGGAGCATTGCGGAACGCCCTGGCTTGGCTTACGCGTTTGATCCAACATGGCCGCCATTGCCTGCTGGACGGTCACGGGATAAAAACACAGCTGCGGAGCGGCCGGCAGCGGGAGAGAAGTTACCGCTTCTCCTGCTTTCGCGCAGCGTTAGACAAGGTAAGATTGTTTAAACGTTCGCGTTTCGCGTGGAAACCGCGCCGTTTTTATTGTGCCGAGATCACCCCCCCCACGGGTTGACTTGTAACCGCGCCGTAAGAGCGGAGCGCGGCGTTTTAAACGACGGTGTCCTTGTCACACGAACGTCAC
>JAVSBV010035049.1:0-11486 GCA_033117975.1 Parotocinclus spilosoma | reverse complement strand
TAGTATGTAGTATATTTAGGGTAGTATGTAGTATATTTGGGGTAGTATGTAGTATATTTGGGGTAGTATGTAGTATATTTGGGGTAGTATGTAGTATATTTAGGGTAGTATGTAGTATATTTGGGGTAGTATGTAGTATATTTGGGGTAGTATGTAGTATAAATTGCTCACATTTCGTGTAATAAATGAATCTAAGCTTTTTGGTTTTGATCTTTGTGGTTATTTATAAAAGCAGATTTTTATTATAATAAAATGATATAATTTTAAATAAGAGAGGAAATTTGAATCATGAGAAAACTTACAGCTTTAATAATGTAATATGTGTTTAAAAAGTGAAACTCTATAAAAGCAGGGTTTACAGAAATAATGAAGAAAGAATAACATTTGAAAGTAAATTTAAAAGTTATTTAATAAGTAAATCATTGCTTTTTTATCCTATAAACATGGCTGCTTTTGCTCATCATTCCTTCTTTCTAACTTCACCATAAACACGAGGCTCATAATAAAACAGAGAATTATTTCATATTTACACCTGCACTGTTTTTCCTAAATCAGTCTCTAAATGTTCATGTTTAGCTCAGGGAAGCAAAGCATTCTGGGATAAAGAAGCTAATCGATTAGCAGCGCACTGGGCAGTAAGTCTGGCATCTGGATCGTGATCCCAGCAATCTTCAAGTAGCTCAAACAGGGAGAGAGTCTGTAAAAAATATCAGAATTATAATTCAATTATATAAATACATTAAAGATCTTTATTTATGGTATAAATCCGGATTGAGTTCAGCAGTATGTTTAGGGTAGTATGGTGTATATGTGGGGTAGTATATAGTATATTTGGGGTAGTATATAGTATTTATGGGGTAGTATATAGTATATTTGGGGTAGTATGTAGTATATTTGGGGTAGTATGTAGTATATTTGGGGTAGTATGTAGTATATGTGGGGTAGTATGTAGTATATTTGGGGTAGTATATAGTATTTATGTGGTAGTATATAGTATATTTGGGGTAGTATGTAGTATATTTTGGGTAGTATGTAGTATATTTGGGGTAGTATGTAGTATATTGGGGGTAGTATGTAGTATTTATGGGGTAGTATATAATATATTTGGGGTAGTATGTAGTATATTTGGGGTAGTATGTAGTATATTTGGGGTAGTATGTCGTATATTTGGGGTATTATGTAGTATATTTGGGGTAGTATGTAGTATATTTGGGGTAGTATGTCGTATATTTGGGGTAGTATGTAGTATATTTGGGGTAGTATATAGTATTTATGGGGTAGTATATAGTATTTATGGGGTAGTATATAGTATATTTGGGGTAGTATATAGTATTTATGGGGTAGTATGTAGTATATTTGGGGTAGTATGTAGTATATTTTAGCTCAGAAGTACAGGAGTTGCAACTCATTATTAATCCACTAGAGGGAGCAGTGAGCTGACCTTAATGAACTTAATTCTTATTAATATTTAGGCCACAAAAGGGACCTGCAGTTTGTTAGTGGTTTGTTAAAATGAGCAGGACTTTACTGGCATCACTGGGCACATGGCACAGATCACTACCATTACCCAGTCACCCCTGTTACTTCCGATAAGTTCTGAGTTTGTTCTCCTGATCCACGGGAATGCTCCTGGGTTTGTAAGACTGTGTACCTGGCAGACTCTGTGCCAGTGCGGTGGTACCGCAGGACGCCGTCTCTGCTCCGACACAAACCCAAGAAGCTCCTGAAGCGACGGACTCGTTCCCACTTCTGTTTGGTAAGGTAACGTATGATCTGGAACACGATCGGAATCTGGAATAAAGAAGCGGAAGCTTCAATCATTATACCAAGAGATTTGGTCTCTTTCTTTTAGATCTATGTTATCGTTCCACATTAGGTTTGGACATTAATAATAATTAATAATAATTAATCATGACGGGGTACGTTAGCGGTTCGGCACGGCCCGATGCTTCTCAGGATTAAATCTAAAAATAAAAGAGAATAGAATAGAACCTGTGCAGAGGTCGGAGCAGCACATGAGCAGCTCCCAGAGCAGCAGTCCTAATGAATAAACGTCCCCCTGCAGCAAACAGCGGTCACTGCTCAGGTTGGCACTGCCCTCCAAGATTTCTGGTGCCATATACTGCAGAGTGCCCATCCGAATTCTGCCCTGTGGAGCGTAACAAGGAAAGAGGAACCGCTTTCAGGGTCCTATCAGGACAGATCGTGGAATTCCCTTCATTTCGAAGCCAAACAGAAACCGAACCTCTGTCCTTGTGGCGTTACCCGGCACCGAGGGCCACTTCCTGTAACCCTGGACCACCTTAGAGCACCCAAAGTCACAGAGGGCACAGGAACAGTCAGCCCTGACCAGGACATTATTACTGCTGAGGTCACAGTGGGCGATGGCCGGCTTGTACACGCCTACAAACGACAGAACAGAGCTCAGACACCGAAGGTCAGAAGAAAGAGAGGAAAGAAACAGGGTGAGGGAGGAGAAGCTCACCGTTCTGGTTTAGCTCGGTGTGAAGATACGCCAAGGCCTGGGATAAAGTCTGGACCAGTTTTACTGTAGCTGCCCAGTCACAGGCCTCTCCAGAGAGAAACACATTCAGAGAGCCCTCAAATAAAAATAAAAAAAACATAGTTACAACCCAAACCTCAGCATGGAGCCCCAGTGCACTGCCCCCTCATGGTGACCCGAGGGTACCATGCCCCTTCCTGGTTCTGGGTGTCTAATCATATTTATATAAATACTACAGCAGTACTCCCTCACTAGGGAACCTACTTCCTTACTAGGGTCTGTACTCCCTCACTAGGGTCTATACTCTTTCACTAGGGTCCCTACTTCCTTACTAGGGTACCTACTTCCTCACTAGTGTCCCTACTCCCTCACTAGGGTCCCTGCTCCCTCACTAGGGTCCCTGCTCCCTCACTAGAGTCCTTACTTCCTCACTAGTGTCCCTACTCCCTCACTAGTGTCCCTACTCCCTCACTAGGGTCCCTACTCCCTCACTAGTGCCCCTACTCCCTCACTAGTGCCCCTACTCCCTCACTAGGATCACTACTCACTTACTAGGGTCCCTACTCCCTCACTAAAGTCCCTTTTTACTAGGGTCCCTACTCCCTCACTAGGGTCCCTACTCACTTACTAGGGTCCCTACTCCCTCACTAGAGTCCCTACTCCCTCACTAGGGTCCCTACTCCTTTACTAGGGTCTGTACTCCCTCACTAGGGTCCCTGCTCCCTCACTAGGGTCCCTGCTCCCTCACTAGGGTCCCTACTCCCTCACTAGGGTCTGCACATCCACTCTCCAAAGGCATACATTAGGTAATTTGGTGTCTCTAAAGTTGAAGTGTGTTCTATCCAGGGTTGGTTCCTAAGAAGGAAATTATTGAATCAGCACGACAGTAAAAATGTGAACGTCAGTAGGATCTCACTTGGCTTGCGAGTTCCAGCAGGAGCACAAAGTCTTTCTTGATCCTTCCTGCTGTAAGAAATGTGACGATCCCTGAGTGCTTCATTAAAGGCATGGTGTAGAAACCCTTCTCTCTCCTAAACTCTGCTTTCTGTGTTTGAGGAAACACCTTGATGGCCACCGAGGAGCCCTGGAAGTTCCCCCGCCACACACAAGCCAAATGGCCCTGGGCCACGACCTGCATCAGAAAGAACTCAGTCATAAACAGAGCAGTACAAACAGGAACCAAATCGAATATTTAGATAGTTCCTCTTACTTCCTGTAGCTCCACGTCGTCCAGGTGTGTGTCCGATTCCTCTGAGCTGGGACACGTGTAAGGACCAGTTACAGAACCTGGGAACGTTAGATTTCATAGAAACAACAAACTCACACTAACAGATCATCCTAACACTAACCCTAAAAAACCCAGAACCATAAGCCATCAGCACACTTTTCCCTACAGCGCCCCCTATCTGCACAAGAATAATCAATAAAAGTCCTGAAATCGTCAATTTGAAATCAAAATAAAAATTAGATTTCTTTGCAGACAGGATGAACCTGGGATGATTCTTGATTTGTAACTGAACACTCCTTCCCACCTTGCACCCCGTGCTGCCGGTTAAGCCGGCTCCCCCTGTGATCTGTGATCCTGAACTGTAATATTTAGATTTGCAAATTAGCAAGTTTTAATTTGAATAATAATTTTTTTTTTTTAATTGTAAAAAAAATGTTACTTACCGCAGCGTTTGTAAAGTTTACAAACTGGAACTAGAACGAAAACCATAACGAGCGGAGCTACAATCAGGAAGATCCAGAGATCTGTTATCAAAAACAACAACAACAACAAGAGATCGACTTCAGCTTATCTTCACATGGGAAATAATGTGAACTCAGTGATTTTAACCATGATATTGTTACTGAGTATTTCTATTAGTTTAATCAGAATATAATAATAAGGCCAGACTTTTTAAATTTCTTGTTCCTCGGATGTTTTTACTTAAGAATCTACTGAGGAGGGAGGAAAAAAATCTAAATAAATCTTTATTTTTTAGCACTTTTAAATTTCTCGATGACTATTTGGAATCAATACAAGGAAGGAGGAAGAAATGAAAATAAATGATTATTCAAAAATAACATTTATTTAACCAACAATTAAATTAAAGTGAATCTGGAAAAAAATTTAATGAACAGAACAATACTGAGGGCGGAAAAATAAAAACATTTAATTATTAAATAAATTTATTAATTTATTATTTTAAATTTCAACCATTGGTGCTGCGGTGGATCCGAGAAATACCAAAAAAACATTTTAAAAAAATTATTAAAAAACATCCGATAGAGTTTTAAATGAAGACGTTTTTTTTTTTACATTTAAACTTTTACCAGATGGAAACAGCAGTGGGACAGCACGGAGGGGCTGAACGTTTTTTGGATTTGTTATCTGTTATCTGTTATTAGAGCAGGTGAGACGGGGATGATTTTAATACGATGAATCGTGGCTGTACCTGAGCTTTGTGGTTCCTGCATTCCAGCTGATGTTCCTGTGGTTCCTGCATTCCAGCTAATGTTCATGTTACAAAAGTCTGAGCTGCAGGTACAGCTGATGTAGTTCTGATGGCTAAATGATGCACGGCACAATACTTTAGGGCAGGGTTCCTCTGTCACGCTGCAACCTGCACACACACACACACACACACACACACACACACACTGCTTTACTACTGCGACTGGATTCACAAAACTGTCTGAAGAAAGAAAATCTTCCTAAAAGTTCATTCAGTTGATGAATTCATTTTTTAAGAACAATTGTAGGAGCAGGTGGAATTCTTTAAAGCGTTTTAAGATCCAATTACACTTATCTTAGGCTGTAGTTGGTGATAAGGTGAGCATTGAGATTTGTTTAGTTATTGGTAATGAGGGCGGGATGCTCTCGGTTAAAAAGTTAAAAATGATTTTATTTTCCAAGGAAGTTTTTATTCTCTGTTTCTTCACCTCTATTAATTTGTTTCCTTTTTGAACGCTTGCTTTGACCTGTGAGAGGATTAAACTAAATAACGGAAATAACGACAAACTTAAAATAAATTTATTTTAAATAAATAAAACAAATTTAAATAGTTCCTCGTAAAATGGAACTTTATATATATATATCGTATATCGTAAAATGTAAAGTAACCTACGTAAGAAAACTCAGAGAAAACTCAAAAGCCCTTAGTATAACATGGACGTGTGGATCTGATTTAAAAAGGTGAGATCTCATTAGAAAAAGCCCTGCTCCGCCTCGCCCCGCCCCACCCCGCCCTGCCCCGCCCCACCCTGTCCTGTCCTGTCCAGGACCTGAGCTAAGAGTCCGGTGTAGTACCTAAGAGATCGGGTCGAGCTGCTCCATCCTCCAGCCTGTAGATGCCCAGACAGCAGTCAGTCCTGTTACACTTCTGAATAGGGCCACTCACGGTCCCCTCCCTCAGGATCTTCTTTGTGTTCTGTGGACTGGCCAGGTATCCACATGTCCTCTCTGGAGTAACTGGAAGTGGAGCTGCTGCTGCTGCATTTTTGGATAAAAAAGAAAAAACGAGTACTGGAGGGTGCAACTCACTGGACCAGTAAAACGATTAGAATTAAGGTTAGAATTAAGGTTAGAATTAAGGTTAGAATTATGGTTAGAATTAAGGTTAGAATTATGGTTATTTTAAGGTTAGAATTAAGGTTAGAATTAAGGTTAGAATTAGGGTTAGAATTAGGGTTAGAATTAGGGTTAGAATTAAGGTTAGAATTAGGGTTAGAATTAAGGTTAGAATTAGGGTTAGAATTAGGGTTAGAATTAGGGTTAGAATTATGGTTAGAATTAGGGTTAGAATTAAGGTTAGAATTAGGGTTAGAATTAGGGTTAGAATTAGGGTTAGAATTAAGGTTAGAATTAAGGTTAGAATTAGGGTTAGAATTAGGGTTAGAATTAAGGTTAGAATTAAGGTTAGAATTAGGGTTAGAATTAAGGTTAGAATTAAGGTTAGAATTAAGGTTAGAATTAGAATTAGCACTGAATGGAATTACGTCACAATTATTCTACAGAATATTCAGATAACTCTTTATTCGACCTAAACCAGGGTTTGAGTCCCAGCGGTAGCACGTCTGGACAAAGTTCATGTCATGATCATCCTTTGGTGCAGTTACAGGAAACCCTACCCAGGCCTGGGGTGGACCTGTGCCCCATGTTCTCCAGGGATCAACATAAGATAACAAAATCCATGAAGTTCTGAAACAGAACTAAAACCCGAGTCCATGAGCTGCTGCACATCCCGAATTCTGTTTAATATTCTATTCTAAATACTAAATACAGAAATAAGTCAGGATTGTAGAACTGTTCCCACCAGAGGCTGTTTAACCATGAACTACTATTTTTTTTAATACTTTAAATCTTTTATGGGTTTATCGTTTGAGTTAAATATTATTTGGTGACTTTCCATAAAGAAAATCAAATCCAGAAACTCCAGTTTGTACCGACCTCACACACAACGTTCCAAATATTATCGTAAATAAAAAAACATAAACAGCTCAAAGACCAGAACGTATTTAAAATCAATCAGAGGAACATAAATAAATAAAATAAGAGCCATAAAGAATCGATTGGAACTCACTGAGAAAAGCCACGACGAGAGGAAGCTGCATCGTAATTATCGTCCAATCAGAGACTTTATTTAACGTTCAGATCAGAGAATCCTCGTCTAATCCACACATCCAGATTCCATTCAATAATAAACGTGAATCCTATCGTTTTGTAGGTCAGAGCTTCTTCTTAAAGCTGGGCTTTTAGCTGGTATGTGGACAGAACAGGCAGGTGACGGCCTTGAAGTTCCTTCACTCCCACTGAAGCTGATAAGAAGAAGAGTCTGAGAGTTAAAAGGTTCACACAGGATTAGCGTCTGTCTCACATTATCATTATTATCACAGATATTAATAATAATAATAATAATAATAATATCCCAATGGAACCCAACACAAAGTTCTGGGCTCTTCTCAGATGTTTACCTGGAGTTGATGTAAGGTCTGAGACCTGAGATCTGTACAAATACGTCATGCAAAGGTTGTGTTTTTCCATTTCATTTGAAAGATCATCCCATTTTATTTGAGCAGAGATGTGCTCACAGTTTGAAATATTTGGTCAGAGGTCTGGAGGATCTTCTTCTAAATCTGATAAAAGTCTGGAGAATCCCCTCAAAGTCTGAGATTCTGTGGATCTACTGGGAGATCTACTGAGAGTCGTAGTTATCTGAACAGAATCTGAAGTACTGTCGAAAGCCTCCAGAATCCACCGGGATCTGCGTTAAAATCTGCTCAGATTCTGTCTGGAGGACATGCCCAAAGACTGGAGGATCTTAAAGTCTAATGTTTGAAGCTTTCTGAGAGTGATTCTGGAGTATTCTGAGAGTCTGAAGGATCTACCAAGTCTGACTGATCTTCTCAAAGTCTGGAGGATCTGCTTATATTCTGGAGAGGATTCTAAGAGTCTGAAGGAACTGTTTATATCCTGGAAGATCTTCTCAAAGTCTGGAGGATCTGCTTATATTCTGGAGAGGATTCTAAGAGTCTGAAGGAAGGATCTGATGTTAGGGTTTGCCCTGCTGTACAGTTTGGTGGTTTTCTGATTCAGACCCTTTACTCTAAGCTTATCATCACTTGGTAGAATGACAAAGCTTTGACGTGTTCCTTGTTGTGGAGCTCCAGGATCTAACCGAAGCTTCATATCGATGGTTTGGACGCTAAGCTCAGGGATTGGACACAAGAGTGTCATCTATCCTGAAATTCTATTCACACAGTAAACACTCCACTTAGCTCCCTAAGTCTGAACACACGCCCTCATAAGAGGAACAGGGACATTAAATAGGGCCCAAATATAACAACGGGATCTTCATCCTTCTGCAGAAGATCTTCAGAATTCTCTGTCTACGTATAAAAAATAATAACCATGTTAATTATGTTAATCTGAAAAAATATTCTGAATTTATATTATATATTATATTCTACTGCTGAAAAAAAACTTTAAACTGTTCACCTACTATACACCTACAACTACACACACACACACACACACACACACACACACACACACACACACACACAGCCTGATTTTATTATTATATTATTTAAGTGGAATAATGAAATAGAATTAGTTAGAATATCTCTGTGTTTTTACGCATTAAATAGAAACAGTTATATATAATAATAATAGAGTTGTGGTTCGGTTGTGCATGACTGACGATGCTCTCACTGCTCATTTCCATCCACTTCCATTTGGTTGAAAGTTCTTGTATCCAAAAGATGGAAATCGTTTTTTGCATGAGAGATTTGAATAGAAAAGTGAAAAGTGATCGCTGGCCGACGGGAACTGAGATCATTTATAATCTAACATGGGATTTTATTTGTGTTTGTTTGTGTTGTTTAGGTTGTGTTAGTGTTATGTTTAGTGTAATATTATTAGAAGCTGCTCTGAGGACGTTATGCTGGACCGTTTTCTTTTTTTACTTTAATAAGTTAATTTCTTTCAGGCTTGTTTTTGTGTAGTTGCAGTTTTATTTTAATTGTGCTTTATTAAGGTAGGTTTTATATTTTACACATTTACATTACTGTGCAAAAGTATTAAGCCACCATTAGATTTGTTGTTCATATACCTGTATATCGTTGTTACATTTTGGATTCTTACTCTATAATTTTATTTTCCACTGATCTTCATTTTAGTCTTTCTTTCCTTTTTACCCCGTTCTCTAGTTTGGGAAAAAAAGGGTTTCTTAGTTATTACCCTTTAAAAAAGTATTCCTGATCACACAGAAGGTTCAACACTTAATACCTATAAAAGCTGTGTACAGTGTATGGATGTAGATGATCCTTTATCCTTTTACACCCTCTATAGCGACTAAAGAGAAGCCACATGGGCACAACCAAAAAGAAAAAAGAAAACAGGACAAATACTGTTTAATCCTCTTGTCATTAATAGTACATGTTTTATTCTGCTTTAATTATTTAACTATTCATTATCACTAGAAAATGATGATATTTCAGGTTTCATGTGCCAAAATGTATTTATTTTTTAATAAATTTAGCTATTTATACTTTAGTATATGATATGGTTACGGTACTGGACTGTAGATCAGAAGTTTGGATAAGGGCGCCTGTCCAACATCAGTGCCTGGATTTGTTTTATTATCTTATCAGCAGATTATATTTATGAAATATAATTCATGCTACCTTTTAAGGCAGCTGTTTGAGTTCTAATAGGATTTGTTTATTCTGGAGGATCTTGGCTGATTTCCATCCACTTTGGTTCTTTCAGGTTCTACTGGGGAAGTATGGAAATCAGAAGAGAAGTTTGCATCAGACCCTCGAATAAAGGGAAGCAGCAGCTCCATCCATCACATCCAGCCGAAGATTTACAAACAACACTCCGACTTTTCCTGAAAACCAACTTTAAATCATTTACAAACGTCAGGTATGGTTTAATGTTCTACTGTATTATCGTACCAAAATCCTACAGTGTATCGCTTTATAAATACTCACGTTATAAATAATACTTCATCATTTAAATCTGAGGCAACATAAATCTCACGATTAATTATTTAATAACGACTGGATTTATTTTAAATGTGGGTTTTTAATGACTGATGTATTGAACTTTAGGTCTGATCGTTCGGGAACTGAATCAAAGTTTTTCTCGATTTAGTGATTTTGTTTTAAACGGATTACACAGCTTACAATAATTGGAGGATTTTTTTATTTTGGGAGAGGAGTATTTAACAAAAACTGTCAGTGTTTATTTTAGCAAAGCATTTTGGGATTGGCCTTTTAAGAAAGTGTAATATTGTGAAGCCGCTTTGAGAAAATAATCCATTGTAAAAGGCGCTTTATAAATAAACTTAAATTGAATTGAACTGAATTTTGAATCAATTAAATCATTAAATAATTATTTAATAATAAATAAATAAATTAAAAACTAAGTCACTTGAATATTTATGATCAGTTTGATGATCTCTTTCTTCTTTTTTATCTCTGTAATTTAGGGAGATGATCGGTAGTTTATTAGGGATGGAGCAGAGACTGTTCATCCTCCTGATTCTTACAGGTAAGAAATAATAAAGAAATTAGATTAGATTTAGAGATCAGCCCACATCATCTATGGTTATCATTATGTGTGTGTGTGTGTGTGTGTGTGTGTGTGTGTGTGTGTGTGTGTGTGTGTGTGTGTGAGGGCTAAAGTTTGGGAACAGCTGCTCTGATGATCCGTAGCCACAGACGATCGAGACTAAAATCAAACAGTCTGATATAAAGATCCAGATCTAAAAATGTCATTTCACAAAATGTCACACGCACATCTTTTGATTAGATTAAGATTAGATTCAGAATCGTTTGATCTTAAACACGGGCGTGTCTCGGGTTCAGACCTTACAGGGAGTTTTAGAATTTATTTATTTAATTTAGAATATGTTTACTAAAGCAGATGAGAGTCGATCTGATTTAAAACAGATTAATATCTGAAATATTTCAGTCAGATCTCAGTCAGATCTCAGTCAGATCTCAGTCAGATTTCAGTCAGATCTCAGTCAGATCTCAGTCAGATCTCAGTCAGATCTCAGTCAGATCTCAGTCAGATCTTAGATAGATCTTAGTCAGATTTCAGTCAGATCTCAGTCAGATTTCAGTCAGATCTTAGATAGATCTTAGTCAGATTTCAGTCAGATCTCAGTCAGATTTTTCAGTAAGATTTCAGTCAGATCTCAGTCAGATTTCAGTCAGATCTCAGTCAGATCTCAGTCAGATTTTTCAGTAAGATTTCAGTCAGATCTCAGTCAGATCTCAGTCAGATTTCAGTCAGATCTCAGTCAGATCTCAGTCAGATCTCAGTTAGATCTCAGTCAGATCTCAGTCAGATTTTTCAGTAAGATTTCAGTCAGATCTCAGTCAGATCTCAGTCAGATCTGAGTCAGATTTCAGTCAGATCTCAGTCAGATCTCAGTCAGATCTCAGTCAGATCTCAGTCAGATCTTAGATAGATCTTAGTCAGATT
>JAVSBV010035039.1:0-11486 GCA_033117975.1 Parotocinclus spilosoma | reverse complement strand
CTGTGATTTGTGTTCTATTCTGAATAAAATATTAGATGTTGGCACCTCCACATCATTGCATTCAGTTTTTATTCACACTTTGTTTAGTGTCCCAACTTTTTTGGAATCCGGTTTGTAGATTTATATTCAAAATTACCTTATTAAAACATATCACTGATTTGATGGTACTGACTGGAAATCACAATTTCATGTTCTCTTATGTTCTTCAGACACTCAGCACAGCGTCCAATTGATCTTCTTGACTCAGATTCTGCTAGATTGACAGCTCTCTAACAGAAGGTAATTGTTGTTATAAATGTTGCCTGTTTATTTGCATAAGTTATTTGGCAGTTAGGTGATTTACATTTTTGCAAGGTACATTTTTCTGGTATGTCTATTGCTGCTTGTACACTAATATGGCAAAATTATTTGCTCACCTGCCTTGACTCACATATGAGCTTAAGTAACATTCCATTCCAAATCCATAGCGTTCAATATGGTGTTGGTCTACCCTTTGCAGCTAAAACAGCTTCCACAAGGATTTTTGAGCGCATTCATGAGGTCACATACTGAGGTGGGGCGATCTTTTGGATTCCATGAAGCTCTCTGTGCACTGTTCTTGAGCTAATCTGAAGGCCACATGAAGTTTGGAGGTCTGAAGAGACCGACTCCGCAGAAAGTTGGCGACCTTTTCGCACTATACGCTTCAGCATCCGCTGACCCTGCTCTATCAGTTTACGCGGCCTAACAACTGACAGTTGACTGTGGAATATTTAGGAGCGTGGAAATTTCACGACTGGAATTGTTGCACAGATGGCATCCTATCACAGTTCCACGATGGAATTCACTGAGCTCCTGAGAGCGACTCATTCTTTAAAAAAAAATATTGTAAAAACAGTCTGCATGCCTAGATGCTTAATTTTATATTTTATACACTTGTGGCCATGGAAGTGATTGGAACACCTGATTCAGATAATTTGGATGGGTGAGCAAATACTTTTGGCTATATAGTCTATGTTCTTGGTTCACCTGGGTTTTGTTCAAGGTTTAGTTTTAAGGCTGTTAGTGATTGTATCAGTACCACTAACTAATGTTAGAACTTCAACAAACTTTCCAGTTAATATTTTATGGAGAGACTACAGCTCTCGAACTCTTGCTAATGCTATTGTGGAGTGTGTTTGTATGGTTCATGGTTCATGTATTAAAGCAACATTTTTTCCTTTTCATCAGACCTCCACAAGGCAAACACTTTTCACAATCAAATCTACAAACAACCACAGAAGATTAGCCTGGTCACACGTGCTCAGACTGTGGAAAAAATTTCATCCAACCTTGCCATCTCCACTGACCAATCCACACGGGAGATAAAATGCATCTGTGCTCCCAGTGTGGGAAGAGTTTCTCTTATAAAAGTCAACTGACAGCTCACCAGCTCATCCATACAGGAGAGAAACCCTATCAATGCTCACAGTGTGTGAAGAGCTTTGTACGTTTAATTCATTTAAAAGAACACCAGCTCATCCATACAGGAGAGAAACCCTATCAATGCTTCCAGTGCGGCAAGAGCTTTGCACATGTAAGTAATTTAAAAGTACACCAGCGCATTCACACAGGAGAGAAACCATACTGCTGTTCACAGTGTGGGAAGAGCTTTAGTGCACCAGGGTCTTTGAAGAAACACGAGCGCACTCACACAGGAGAGAAACCGTACTGCTGTTCACAGTGTGGGAAGAGCTTTGTACAATTTAATCATTTAAAAGTACACCAGCGCATCCACACAGGAGAGAAACCATACTGCTGTTCACAATGTGAGAAGAGCTTTAGTGAACTAGGGTCTTTGAAGAAACACCAGCGCATTCACATAGAAGAGAAACCATACTGTTGTTCTCAGTGTGGGAAGAGCTTTATACAATTGCATAATTTAAAAGTGCACCAGCGCATTCACACAGGTGAGAAACCATACTGCTGTTTACAGTGTGGGAAGAGCTTTAGTGCACCAGGGTATTTGAAGAAGCACCAGCGCATCCATACAGGAGAGAAACCGTACTGCTGTTCTCTGTGTGGGAAGAGTTTTGTACAATTGCATAATTTAAAAGTACACCAGCGCATTCATACAGGAGAGAAACCATACACATGCCTGCAGTGCGGGAAGAGCTTTACTCATCAGAGTGCTCTTAAATCTCACCAGCGCACTCATACTACAGGATAGACGTGTCAGTGCCCAAAGTGTGTCTTTAGGCTGGATTGGGTGAAGGATGTGAATTTGTCTGGTTTAAACCTGCAGTAGAAGCTATTCAGGTTATCATTTATCATTTGTTATTAGGGTTTTGTTAAGGGTTGTGTTTTTGTTTTGTTTATGATTTTATTGTTAGTTCACAGAAACATGTCTATGGGTGGGCTGGGGTGGTTATTGTCCACACAGACCAATCTTCTGCCCACTTAATGAAAACTGAAGAATCACCTTCTTTAGAAAGAATTTTATTTCTAATTATCAAACATGCACTGCTTGGAAATATCTACAGAACATGATTCAATAATTGTTGAAATAATATATAGTTTAGGATTTACCCCAGTGTTCTGCTCCTTACACAGGCTTGCTTGATACTACTTAGTGCACTCTGAGTCTGTTACAAATACATTTGGGATTGAGCCAATTAGTGCAGCTCTGAGCAGATACTTAACTTATACTTAATAGTTTTAAAGTGATTATGTTCAAATTGTGATGTTTGATGTACCAAATAAAAACTATAAAGAACACATGAAGCTGGTGGTCTATTGTTATGAACTGTAGCCTCTGTTGTCTCTTGTGAGCTGACAGGAGTGGCACCCGGTGTGATCTTCTGCTGCAGTAGTCCATCTGCTTCAAGGTTTGACGTAATGTTGTGTTGTTTGTTCAGAGATGTTCTTCTACCTTTCTATCAGCTTGAACCAGTCTGACTTATCTTAACAAAACATTTCCAGATATCTACCCTCACTGGATATTTTCTCTCTTTCAGATCATTCTCTATAAACCCTAGAGAAACTGTTCATGAAAAACCCTGTAGATCAGCAAATTCTGAAATTCACACACCATCCCCTCTAGGATCAACAACTACGCCACAAACACCGTTCTCACCCATCCTGATGTTCAGTTTAAAGTTCAACAGGTCACCCTAACCATGATCATGGCTACATGACAATTTTCCAAGTCTCTGCCATGTGATTGACTGATTAGATATTTGAATTAATGAGCAGTTGAACAGGTGTACTTAATAAAGTGGCAGCAGTGTGCAGTGGATGAAATAATTATTTGAACAGTTCATTATTTTAATGGTAGGTTTATTTTAACAGTGAAAGATATTGAAAATCGCGTCCCGGTGTGGTCCCATTAATCGACTGTATACATATATCCTAATGTCCTGGCCACAGTTATAAATACTGTAATTTTATGTAAAAAAATGTTAGAAAATATGATTTCCCTTGTCTCTGTGCCGCAGTCAGTTATTGTGTTTGGCTGCCAACTGATAAATTAGTGATTTGAATCCACCCATGGATGTTTTAGCTTTACGTGATCATTAATTAACACTGTGTAGATTCTCTTCCAGATGTTGTGGAACATTGAAATGTTAATGATACATTAATCAGAACGAGAGTTACCATACGCCCTAAATAAAAACAATCAACTGCCACTAGCGCGTTACAAACAAGGTTTCTGTTTTGAAATAATGTAGGACTATGTTAAACTTGCTAAATATAACACAGATATTCTGGTACTGGAGCAACTTAAATGCCATACCACTATTAAATTACTAATAAATGCTGTTCTTGTTGACTGTCACTTTAAAATATGTGGCTGTGTCTCCACCTAGTGTTTGAACAAGAAACTGTTTAATCTTATGTAATTGTAACGGTCTGCAACACCAAGAAAAGCAAATGGGCACGTATCCAGACATTAAAGAAGGCTAACTCAGATTCTAGCTTAGCAAATCTGGATGCCACAGGCATAGTTAGTGCCCCCTAGACCCACCCCCCGGCAACTCCGTCGCAGCAGGGCAGGGCAAACTTGGTGACGCATGAATATGCACTGTTGATAAAGTATATATCTTTTATCTGTGTTTGTCATAACAACAACTTTTTCCCAGTTTGTTAGACTTATAATTACAGCTCCGTGAGTAATTATTTGGTTGTTAACCAAATATGTGCCACTAGGCACATATTTGAAAGGTAAAACCACTGCATGTAAGTGACAAAAAAGAAAAAATAAGAGCGGAATACCGAAACGCATTGGTGGTTCAGTGGTAGAATTTTCACTTGCCATTAGGAAGACCTGGGTTTGATTCCTGGTCAAATCACCTTCTCTTCTTTTAAACATTGACTTTCTGCTGTGGAAACAGGAGCTGTGTGACTTAAAATTCCAGTCTAGGATCATCCAGATATCCAAGAGAATGTCCTCAGGTGGAGCAGCAGAAAGACAGCAACAGTAAATCAACTATCCTCTGCTGAATATTTCCTGTATTGAAAGTGTAATTACAAATAATGAGTTAGCTCCTAAGTCTAGCTCCTAAAAAGTACTTAACCGATCTCAATAATCAGAAATACTTTAAAATGTATTGAAACATTACTAAACTTACAGAGAGGCTGTCAAAAAACTGACAATGTTTCTTTCAAATTTAGCATTTAAATTATATGTTTGTTTTTATATGGTTTTATTCTTCACATTACTACAATAAAAGAAAAGAAATAGCAATTGAACCTAGGTCAGTCTGTCCCACAGGATTAAATATTAAAGTTTACAGCAGGATGTTTAGTTTAGTTAGTGGAGCATGAGCATCTCTTAAAAGGTGCTATATAAATGTAAATTTGTTGTTGTCTTAATATCAGTGCTGTGGGTTCAAAAATCCCATTGGGGCTAAAAAATGAGTGGGCTTCCAAACTATATATTTGGTCCTGACTGAAATCACAATTAATAAAAAGGCTATGACAGGAACCCTAATAGATCTACAGTCACATGTGTATGTATGCATATAATCAGACTGACAGGTTACACAGTGGGCTTAAGTTTATCAAAAAGGTTCAGACATCCCTGGGTGGGCTCAAACCACCAACCTTTCGGTTTAGAGCTGAAAATGTTATCCGACTGTGCCACAGAGACACATGCTGAAAGACGCACTTCCTAACTGAGGGATCATGTTTCCCTGATTAAAGGTTAGCCATCTTTTAGCCAAGTCAGAATGATCAAGCAAGAGTGGGCTTGCCTGGGATTTGAACCCAGGACCTCTCCCACCCTAATCAAGAATCATACCCCTAGACCAAAGAGCCACATGGAGTTACAAGAAAATTGAAAATTGCTGATTCTGAGCAAAAGTTGAGCGCATTGTAGCGCATATTTAGTCAATGACATGTACACACAACAGTATATATTTGATCACTTATTTTTTGACATTTTAGGGGAAGCTGAGCTTCCCTTGCAGTCTTAGAGCAATCACCACTGGTTAGAACAAAGACAATTGGTTGGTGAAAGTTAAAAAGAGAAGAGTAGTAATGCTTCCACACATGCATAGTTTTGATAAAGTCTTAAAATCTCAATGTGTCTGAAGTGCATGATTGGTTTGATGATCTACCACAATTTGTCCATTATCACCACTGTACAATGTAGCTGAGAAAGAGCAGGATAAACATTTTGGTCTGTCACTGCTTCCACTGCAGCACATGTTGCGGTTCTGTGTTGTGGTTGTAGTTTGAATGTTTTATGGTGTTGTTTTGTTGCATGTAACAAAGTTAAATTGATAAAAGTACATACTTGTACAATTCCTGAGCACGGAGCAAAAGAAGCTTTATACAAAGAATGTACATGTCAAAGCTGGGTAAATAGAAAGTGACTCCACAAAATTCACCAGTAAATTGCCACAGGATCTTTCTGTAATTAGTCATCAAATGAGAAGATTGTCATTAGTAAAAGACACTAAAACCAACAAGAAGAAATTAGATTCTTTAAAATGGTTTTGGAAAATGCTTAAGTGGGTCCAACAAAAGATTCTGAAGCATCAACTTGGTGCTGACTGAAAAGGGTTCAAATGTCAGTTTGGGGAATGCCATGTCCCTGATTTGATTAATAAAGTTGTCTTTGATGTCATAGTCTAACTTACAGAAAGGCCAGATCCTGGAGGAGATTCCTGTTTAGCTCATTTGTCTTATTACTGTATTCTGCTCTGGGGGATTTGTTTATTATATTCAGCTTGTAAACACATTGGTCAACAAGACTGTAGAAATTTGACCACGACGTGATTTGAACACGCAACCTTCTGATCTGGAGTCAGACGCGCTACCGTTGTGCCACGAGGTCTAGTTAAGCAGTGCTTTTAACCATGAAACATTTCAGCTCATTTTCTAACCTGCACTTTAAAAGCTGTATGAGATTCTTAAAAGACAATAAGGAAGCTAAGCTTGGCTTTTTATCATTAATTAACTTTAATCCCTAAAACACTTCACAGCTTATGAAGCAACCTGTTTTCTGTAAGCTAATCTACACATTACCACACGAGGACTACATCAAATAAAACCTGTTCTCTTTAACATTAGTAATTCTTTATTACTCATTATTCATTATAATACAAAATAGTTAATAAGACACTTACAGCGCTACATTTACAGGATATTTTTTATGTTGTTTTCACCTGCAAACCAAGGGAAATTAATTGATCATTTATCATAAACTTTGAGTTTTTAGTACAGTGGAAGGAAAACAGTTTTAATATTTTTTACAGTATCTCAAAGCAGCTTTACAATATTATATTATCATAAAAGGCCAATTCCAGATTGAGTAAGCCTAGGACGATGATAGACTTGATACTTGTAATTCTCAGTGAACCAGACTGGAGAATGCAGCTGATGTATCATAACAACAGACTTCAACAACCGACACGAAAAAAAATTCACCAATGTTACACAGCACTGTTAAAGTCAAATTCCAAGAAACCGAGACTGTGGATGACAAGCCATGAATTTAAGAGAAGAGTAGTAATGCTTCCAGACATGCATAGTTTTTATAAAGGCTTAAAATCTCAATGTGTCTCAAGTACTTGATCGATTTGATTGATCTCCCACAATGTGTCCATTATCACCACTGTACAATGTAGCTGAGCAGCAGGATAAACATTTTAGTCTGTCACTGCTTCCACTGCAGGACATGTTGTGGTTGTAGTTTGAATATTTTATGGTGTTGTTTAGGTTGCATGTATATATATGTAATATATATTATAATATATATCTTAAAAGGCCAATCCCAGATTGAGTAAGCCTAGGGCAGTGATAGACTTGTAATTCTCAGTAAACCAGACTGGGGAATGCAGCTGCTGTATCCTAGCAACAGACTTCAACAACCGACACAAATTATTTTATTACCAATGTTACACATCACTGGTAAAGTAAAATTCCAAGAAACCGAGACTGTGGATGACAAGTCATGTAGTGACCCTCCAACGACCACTAGTGATAACGCAACCTTATCAATGGTTTTGGCAGCCTTTTAATATTCTTTATATATACTTTAAAAGCTCCCATCCAGTTGTACATACAAAATTTAGACTTGAAGGCCCCATAAAATCAGATTACCAAGTCACTTTAAACTGAACGAGACAAGAAATGAACATAAACTGAACAGGGAGTTTAAAAACAGCATACTACACTACATGCTTTTCTGATGTTGTGTCTAATAAACAAAAAACACTACAACATATCTGAAGGTAAATGTGAAATAGCTCAGCCAGAGTAAAACAAGCTGTATAAAAAGAATGTACATGACAAAGCTGGGAAAATAGAAAGTGACTCCACAAATTTCACTAGTTCATGGACAGGGACAGAAGCGTTCCTGTGGTATAGTGGTAAGCATAGCTGCCTTTCAAGCAGTTGACCTGGGTTCAATTTCCAGGCCAATGCATCTTTCTTAAATTGCCACAGGATCTTTCTCTAATTAGTCATAGAGTGAGAAGTTTGTGATTAGTAAAAGACACTAAAACCAACAAGAACAAATTCAACTTTTTTGAAAAATGCTTAAGTGGGTCCAACAAAATGATTCTGAGTGCTGTGTAAAGTTGACTTTAACGTCATAGTCTACCTTACAGAAAGGCCAGATCCTGGAGAAGATTCATGTTTAGCTTCTTTGTCTTATTACTGTATTCTGCTCTGAGGGATTTGTTTATTATATTCAGCTTGTAAACACATTGGTCAACAAAACTGTAAAAGCAAAAGCGTAGGATGAAAAATTTGACCCTGACGTGATTTGAACACACAACCTTCCAGTTAAGCAGTGCTTTTAACCATGAAACTTTCCAGCTCATTTTCTAACCTGCACTTTAAAAGCTGTATGAGATTCTTAAAAGACAATAAGGAAGCTAAGCTTGGCTTTTCATCATTAATTAACGGAAATTTCATAGTAAAAATGTACATTTCTTAATAGTTTTAATGTGAAATCATAAAGTTCACAGTACTACTGTGATTTTTCATGGTAATTTGGCCACTGTCAAATTTCACAGTACATTTATTTCTTGACACTGCAGAGGATTCCACTTTATTTTATCTGTATAGCTGATTTTAAATTAAAATGATGGTTTGAATAAACTACCTAGTGGAAAAAGTTTAAAATGGTTTAACCATTTTTTCCTGTTTTTTGTTCTTTCTTCTTGCATTGGCAGGCTAAGTGTGATGAATATTAGCTAATGCTATATACTGCTAGATCATTTGATCTGCTAGATGAAATCTTAAGATGAGCTTATAACCGAGTTCTGCTAGCAGGTAGACTCACAGAAACCAGATAAGCTAAAAATCTATATTTTATTAAATAAACTGCACAGCAATGCAATTAACAAAATAAGAATAAGACTCACCCAGGATTTGAAACCCTGACCTTTCACACCCAGCATATAAAAGACCAGATTTGTCTCCAAAATAAATTGCCACAATCAGATTTGCAGATATCTCTTGTGGTTCAAAAGTTATTAACACAAAAAGTTCAAAACCTTCATTGTTCCTCTAAGGTACTTGAAGATGGAGTTCGGAGGATTCTGATGTCTGGGGAACGCAGCTGTCATATTATAGAAACAGACTTCAACAACAACCAGATTATTAAGTCACCTTTAATGAGCGAGTCAAAACATAAACTGAAAAGGGAGAGAGTTTGAAAACAGCACAGTACTGAGGTTGGAGAGCTGATAAGATTTTGATGGATCAAGCCAAAGATCAGTCTGATTAATTATCAGATCTGACATCTTGGTGTCAGATACATTATAGTTTTCAGGTAAACTCTCTTCTATATTTTTGCCTTTTTAGACTTGATACTTGTAATTGTCAGTGAACCAGACTGCTTTCACTTTCCACTACTATGTGAAACAGGAAAGATAGTGTACCACCTCTGGAATATAAATTTGTGACCAGCATAAACAAAATATTAAATCCACACACAGACTGAATAACAAAGAACGCTGATTATCTGCTTATAAGAGAATCTGGGATATATACTGCTCACAATAATTAGGAGATATTACAAAATTGAATCTCCCTATATTAAATATCCTCTCATTTTTGTGAGCAGTCTACTAGACCCTAAATGAACAGTCAGTTCATCAGGGCTGCAATTCCTTGTGTGACAATTAGAGGCACACAGACATACACAAAGTCTTAAAATTTGAAACCATCCTAGAAATTTGCAGGGAATGTGACTAACACTATTTAGAACAAATTGGTGAGGCTTTATCCGTTGGGACATTAATTTTGGTCCCCATTAGGACGTGTTCAAATGGGTCAATGTGTATTCAAAGTCCCCACCCTAAATAAAAAAAAAACAGAACACACACACGCACAGGTTTGTGGGGGCTTCCCACTAATATAATGATTACAGTAGTTAATGAATTCTTCACGCACATCTAGCACTAACCAAAACCTTAACCCCAGTAACCTAAAACTAATGTTTTAATAAAAAAGCAGTTGCCGTTTCTGTAAAAAATTGATATCTTTCTATCACTGTCTGGATATTTGGTCCCCACAACATAATGTAATCATGACCACGCACACAAATTCTAAATAATTTTAACAGAAAGAAAGAGAAAAATAATTTTGCATTTAGTTGCGTTCTCAAAATCTCATATTCATTTACAAACGCAGATAATTATAATAAGTAATATAAAATAAAGGAAATGTTTAAATGCATCTGCTGATTATATTGGTTTTGAACTTTATTTTCAAATTAGAAATCAGAATCAAATAAACATAACTCCTAAAAGTGAAATTATTGTTTTCTTACACTAGTCACAAAAAGTTAGGGATATTTGGCTTTTGGTTGAATTATCAAGACTAGCCTAAAATGCATTCAAACCTTTACAGTTGAACTTAATGTGACCTTCTCTAAGCTTCTGAATGCACATGTCCAACTGTTAAATGTTTCAGTACTTTTTGCATAAGTTTCTGTTCTCTAACGAGGGGCTTAGCAGCAAAATTCACAACAGGTATTATAATATTATAATATTACATTATAAATGTCCTGGTTCAATTTCAGCTGGTGTTTAAACAGTCGGACTCATCATGCTGTTCACATTTTGACATCATGAGACCAAGACGACACCTAACAATGGATCAACAGTACCTTGCCATTGTCATGCTGCTAACAGGACACTCCCAGGTGGAAGTAGCCACTGAGCTTAGAGTGTCACAGAGTGTCATCAGAAGGTTGCAACAGAGATACCAAGAGACTGGAAGAGTCACAGAATGGCATAGAAGTAGACGTCCTTTGGCCACATCACATGCTGATGACCGTTACATTGTGAACAATGACCTGAGAAACCGTATGATGAATGCCACTCAACTCCAGGAACGTTTAAGGGAGGTGAGAGGCACCCAAGTGTCACGTTAGACCATTCGAAACCATTTACATCAGCGTGGTCTGCGTGCTAGATGACCTGCAAGGGTACCTGACCATACCACCAGACACAGGCGTCACCGTCTTGCATGGGCCATGGAGCATTTACGCTGGAAGAGGGACCAATGGGCCAGTACTGTTCTCTGATGAAAGTCGATTCACGTTGAGCGGAAATTATGGCCATCAGCAATGTTGGAGACGTCAAGGAGAGCGCTATGCATTAGCCACTGTTGTCACCAGACGAGCTTTTGGTGGTGGCGGTGTTACAGTGTGGGCAGGTGTGTCCAGTCGCTACAGAACTGCCCTACGCTTTGTGAATGGTACAGTGACAAGCCCATACTACCTGAATAAGTAGTGAACAACATGAACAACACAGGCCTGATTTCATCTTCATGGATGACAATGCTCCAGCTCATCAAGGTGGCATCATCAGGGAACAGCTGTTGGAGACTGGTGTACCTCAAATGGAATATGGCCTGCACTTTCTCCAGACCTGAATCCCATTGAAAACCTGTGGAATCAGCTGAGTCGCCCTGTAGAGGCTTGAAACTCTGCACCCCAGAACCTCAATGACCTGAGGGCTGCCCTTCAAGAAGAGTGGGATTCCATGCCTTAGCAGACA
>JAVSBV010035028.1:0-11487 GCA_033117975.1 Parotocinclus spilosoma | reverse complement strand
AACGCATCAGATCACACTGGATAAGTTCTTCAAACGTTGACTGGAATTGAGTAAGAACTTGTTTTTTACAGTATTATACGTCACATGCTGAGTACCTATACATTGTGTTGTAGATTGTTTCGAAAAACTTGGTTGCAAATTTATTTTTCAATAAATAAAGTAATAAAGTTCGTAAGCAACAGTAGTTCTTGTTTGTACGTTCTCTATACGTGTAAATCGTACAATAAAGGTTTATTAAACATTTAATATGTTACATAGCAGGTCACGTCATGTAACATAGGGCATGGTCGTTTATGTCATTAGGACCAAAGCGATCGCGTCCCGATGTGGTCCCATTAACCGGAATCGACTGTATTACTATTCCTTAGTCTATTGTACATTTTCACTTTACATTAGACCTTATTTAGCACATGCCCTTATCCAGACCAACTCCAGAATTAAAACAACATTGCGGTACGACACACATTACTGTAAGTAGCACGTTTGTGGAAGAACAGCATGATCCTCAGTGTTACTTGTGTTGGCTGGAGAATACGACAAACTGTTTGGCCTGGTAATGCTGATCCCGTGGATTTCAAGTCAGGACAAGAGAAAGAGAGGAAATACAGCGGGAAGAAAATATTAAGTGATTTTTCTAACCGATAAATCTGCCTCTGATAGAGGTTTGGCAAACCGACAAGGGCCTCGAACCACCGGGAAGCACTTATGCATTAGTCAATAGGAGCTTTGGGGGTGCTCGTTTTGCAATACAGTTGGCAGGAGAGAGGTTACACAACAGTGCGATTTTGGAGTGACTTGTTTCATCACCCCTATTTATGCCCACTATTGTAGCCGCATCTGCTTGTTTCTGTTTGGTTTAATCAAGAAGTGATTTTCTATCCTAGCAGAACTTACTGTAGTGGCTTAGGATCTGGACTACTAATCAGAAGGTTGCGTTCATATCTCAGCTCTGCCAAGCTGCCCCCGTTGGGCCCTTCTCCTGACCCCCAGCTTGGTTGTGCATCGTTCTGGAGGAAAACATCTGTTCAAATGCTGTCAATGTTTCTCTTGCGGAGGAAGAGGTCTTGTGTAAGGTTTCACCCTTGATAATCCATGCATATAATTGCGCTCTTTTATCCAAAGATGCCATTTGTACACTGAGAATTCAGACAATTTTGAGTCGAAAATGTTGGGTGTGACTTACAGAAATATTATAAAACTTTCAAATGATAATATAATAATATAAAACTTTCAAATATGCAACGATGTGCGCCTTAGAAACGTCACACTGTTTGCTGTGCCCATTCTCTTTGTGACTTCCGATGCGAGTGCATTTATTGAACGCCAGAGGGCGCAATCATGCGTCGTATGCGGCGTATCTTCCTTTGTAGAACAGAAACTGGATACATTTGAGACGTTCGCCAAACTGCACATGATGACGGGGTCTCAGCCAAACCAAAACAGGATGTCAAAATCATAAATTGTTGAATAAATAAACAAACATTTGACATTTTAGTACAGTAAGCTCGCTATTTTCTGGGATATTCAGTTTTTATTTATTGCACTCAGTAATATTTCTAGTTATTACAACTCATTTAATTGTTTTTTCTTAAAAAACCTGTCTGTTGTCAAATATAGAATTACGACAATCGTGAGAAAATCATGACCTCAGTATCGAGAGTGTATCCTTAAACCCCTCGTGACCAAGTAAAAACACTAAAGCTGCTAGTTGTGAATAAGGGTCTGTGGAAATAATGGGCACCGTTATGGCCCCCAAGGCGAGTCGGGTGCACCTGACTGACCAAATCTTGCGTCCCTGGTTTATATGTGCTGCCTTTAGGGATTCTCATGTTGTTCAGGCCTCCAGGCAATTTCCTGCCCCGTCTGTTGCGTAACTGTACCTATCATTTTATATGGCCTATTCCAGAACGTTCCAAACTTTTATAGGGACGTGTAGCAGCCAGGGACTCCTTTCAAAGTAAAATATTACAGCTAATATTGTTTAGGAGCGTAATCCAACTTTCTGAATATTAAACACGTTAAATATGTTCCTTCCTTTTTACTGGAGTCGTGAGCTTGTTATTTTTGATCTCAAACCAATTACGTTTGGTTAGCAGTTACTTGCACCCTTGAACGCTGAGAATAGGCCTGATGTTTGAAAGCACACTAATTGCTAAGTGTAAGTTTATCGGCACTGGTCACTATAAAAGTAAGTTATGTTGGGCAGCCACTGTAGCCATGTTTACTAGCAATAAATCTGCAGTATATTCACTATGTAACAGAACCCCTTTATTATGGGTTTACATGTGAACTATTATAATAGTGGAACCATAGATTTGTAAGGAGTAACCTGTTCCTGACCCCCAAATTATTACCTTTTATACCTATGTTACATAATATAATAATAATACAATCATAACAATATAATATACATAATATGCCTGTGAATGCACTCTTTCTTATTCTTTTGGGTGAGTTTCTGGAAGTCTTGAATAAAAAGTGGGAATTGGACTCTGTAGTGCAAAATAATTTGGAGAAATATTAGAACTTGGTGACAGAGATGAAAATTGGATTAAGTCTTGGAAATTTGGGTTTAAAGTTGTCTTGGAACTGAATATGAGGTGTCTTTTCTACTATCTGGTATCTGGGCTGAAAAATTGAAAAAAGAGTTGGTGTCTGAAGTAAAAGTAAAGTTTGGCGTCTGGTGCAAAACATGTGAATTTGTCTTTGGAGGATGAAGTGGGATTTCAGGAGCAAAAAGTGGGATTTTGTTCCTGGAATGAAAAATGAGATTTAGAATCCGAAATGAGAAGACAGCCTCGGTGAATGATGGGAACAGTTCGATCTGGTGTCTGGAGCAATAAGTTGGACTTCTAGGAGAACTGGTGTCTTCATGCCTGGATTTGGTGTGTGGGGTGATTATTGGTGATTGGTCTATTAAAGATCACAAATCATCTAAATTGCTTTCTGAAGGTTCTTAAGCATGGATTTCAGCTCTCGCCCAAGAGTCGGTACTAAAAACCTCAGGGTGAAAAAATCCGAACCGAAGCAACACCCTTGGATCCTACTCATACACTCGTTTAGTAATGGAAAAGAATCGCAACGCACGCTGCAGGGTAACAGAACATCGTTCTGTTATTCCTCATTATCCTTATTATATACTGATGGGGCTGGTGAGGGTTGGGCAGTCACGCAATAGGAGTATTACTAATACAAATATAAAGTGTCACATATAAAGACCTTTATACAAGGTTGCCAGATACATAGTTTTCTCTAGTAATTGGACTTTTTGAACTACGTCAGTGACTTGGTCTCATTCATGACCAATTATGATACTACGGGAACATTTTGTGTTCTCAGTGAAATACCTATTAGAGTTTAGGAACTACTTTAATTTAAATCTCAAGCAAGTGTTTTGCTGATTGTGTTTTCATAGTTTCATGGATGGAAAGAAAGCCAGACTCTTCAGTCCAGACCTTCTTCCATTGCTGAAAAGTCCAGTTCTGACACTTAATGCTTATTGTGTACAATTTGATGGTTGCCAGGGTGTAGCATGATGAGCAGTCTGACATAACCAGCATTGCATAAACAATTCTTTGACCACAGTAGGTCTTCTGTCCATTCTGACCAGACGATATAGGATTGGAACGCTCCAAGAACGATCTTGGAACGCTTCCATCTACACACCACCCTCCAGTTACCCTTATATCCTGCATTTTCCATATATGGTCCCTTCCGAGCAATCAGTTCGTCCTGCTGATCGTGTGGTTTCCTCTCACTTATTTCCTTTTTTTTTCTAACCCCGATGCTTAGAAGTAGAGATTTTCCTGCTTCTTTTCGTTTCATTTCCCCCCAGCCCTGCTACAGCTGTAAACACACCCGCTTTGACATTGACGAGGCCCAGTGCTCTTCGCTGATGTGTTAATGTGTGCTTGATGTGGAAGGCCATATGGCAGAATCACTCATGTCTGCTGTGATGGTGTGAGATTTGCTGGTGCTCAACATGGTGTGATCTTTCTCCAAGTTCAGGGAAAGTGTGTGTCAAAGCCTGTCAAAGCCAATTACGTTCATAGACTAGGACGATCAATAGAACAGTCTGAAGACGTCGCGGCACGATCAGAAAGAGGAAACGTTCATTTTAAGCATTTTTATCCAAATTCTGTCATATATTGTGCTATTTGAGGGACAAAGTAGACCCTGTAATAAAAAAAGCCTTCAATATATACATTATGAAATAATGTTTTAGTTTCTGTATACAATACAATAAGCTCCTACCTTTAAAAATACCAGGATATTCCGTAAAATCAATGACTAATTTTTGACAGAAGTTCCAGGATTCTAGTTCTGGTTCTCTGTTATTGCCACAGTTAGTTTCGGCTGCACAGTTTGTTTGAGAGGCGTTCTAGGAGGTAATTATCACTATTATCATTACAGTGTATTACTCTGCCGCAAGCATGTATAACCTAGCGATCGCGCCAGAATTGAATTAAATCTGCTGCAAACGCGTTGATTTCAGTTTGGAAGATGAAGCTGTTAATAACCAGCTTGGAAATGCAGATAAACAGTGGAGCAAATCAAACTTCTGAAAGTTCTTAATGAACTCAAAGCTCAGCTGAAGAGCAGCCACACTAAAGTCAATTTTAGTCCCATGAACAAAAAATGAACTAAAACAGCTTCTACGTCGTTTTTTTATGGATCAGTCAGAAATGGAACGGGATGTTATACAGCATGAGCAGCTTCGTTGGTTCTATCACCTTCATTTGTTCTTATTTTCTTAATTCCAGCTCTGAACCCGACTCTCCCTCTACATTTGTAACTGATAATATAAAATGAATAATGCATATATTTTTTAAACATTTCTTAACGTGGTTCTCACTCACATTTTTTTCTGCTGGTAGAATAGTAATAGCCTGGCTCATAAATTAGACCCGTATCACACGCTGAAGGTAAATTATGTCTCAATAAATGAAAAATGGGTAAAAATTTTATTTATTGTCTGTATCATAAAGTTATTGGGAAATTCTGTTCCTCGACTGTTATGACTGAAGCCCATGGTGTGATGATGATGTTTTAGCAGCGGGTTGCCTGAATGGAACTATTTAAGTCGAGAAATGTTGATAAACAAATGTGGTATAATCGCAATAACGCGCTCCAGATTGGTGCCGGTATTGGGATATTGATTGACGTGGTATTTCTGTTTTTATTGCCTCATGTTTGCTTGGTTTGTATTTGCTTCCTGGTAATAAACCCTGCCTGTTTACGACTACGAGCGAATAAACCTGCACTTGACTTCAAACCGCTGGCGTGAGTCGCTCGGTGACGGTATAATACGAGATGTTTACAGTGCATCCTGCAGGGTTTTAGGTTCTGTCTAATCGTGCACTAATTTTATTCTCCGATTTACAGCCCTCTTGATTAAAGGGACTTTAATCAAGAGACTTTTATATCATAAACCTCCCCTTTAAAGCCATAGAAGCGTGTTGTTCATGATGTACCAGACTTTTAGCGGTGCTTGTGGTGGCTTGCTTGTCCCAGGCCAAAAAAGTTCTGGCTACGCTGCCTGTGCTCCATTAAAAGCCCCCTAAGCCGCATCCCATCCAGTAGCTCCATTCACATTGACTTGATTTGTAATGAGTTCCAAATGTGGCTCGTATGATTGGACTCTGCCTGCCCCTCAGAAAACAAAATTGTCTTCTGGCATCGCACAGGGAACATTCTATTTAAATTAAGGCAAAGCGTTATGAACGAGGGGTTTACTCTTTCAGTAAAGTCGACAAGGGAGTAGGGAAAAATGGACTGTCCATCAATAACCAGTTACAAAATGCATCAGCACCTTATATTTCATACTGGTTTATTGTAGCTCTCTGAAATACTGTGTGGGATCTATGCTAGGATTTATGTTCAGATTCACATACGCTGTAAAGCCAAATTTATTTTTTCTGCAGACACTCTGTTAATCCTTTATGCAAGACGTTATCACATCAGCAGAATGAGTCAACTCTCACATGGTCCTGCACAGAGCAGAACCCAGTTCTTCCACATTGTAAGAAAAAACAAAATCGGTATGAATGAGCCGGGGCAAAGAGAGCCTCCGCCCTTTATCTGCCCACAAGGGAAATGGTCTGGAATGGCTGAATTGCTTAAACATTGCAAAATTCAAATGAATCGTCTTGTGAAACCAGATCAGCTCCAGATAGAGTACTGTGCAAAAGTCTTAGGCCACCAGTAGTTTTGATTTTCAGCAATGGTATGTCGACCCTATACAGTTGAACCTCGAACCTCAAAGAATTCAAACTTAATTTCTCGCAGAATGCTGTTCAAATTTGGATTTAAATTTCTAGAATTCATATAAGTCATGTAGATCTGGAGATCTGATATCTGTAATTATATGTATATGCCAATTATAATTGTTAATAATAATGATAAAGCATGCATAAAACAAAAGAAGGTAATACAATGCATACGATCAAATAAATACAAGAAACAACTGAAAAGAACTAACTTCTGAATGAAACTTTCTTCCCATCCATTCAGGTGAACGTAGTTTATCACTGGGTCAGTGTCTCTGAACCCCCCTCCCTCCCCTTCCTCATTCAAATATACATAACACATAACATAATATAAAATACATGTACAAAGCATACAACTGGCTATTTCATTTCTTATTTTGCTTTTATGATAATTGCCATATATATTGGTACCATATTGGTGAATTATTGCCACCTGCTGGACTGGATTACACTGGATTTGGACCCTAAGTTCTGTTCATATTTGGGGGCCAAAAAAATCTGAACAGACCGTTCAATTTCTGAAGTGAAGAAGCATTCGAATTCTGAGGTTCCACTGTATTATTTCCCAGTCTCTCTATTAAAATACAACCAGAAAATAAAGGACAGTTGTATGCAATTTAAAGAAACCGAAAGAAATCAGAAAGAAACAGCTTCTACAGGCTACAGTGTTAAGTATTTAGTGTGATCTCCCCTTACGCTTGAGCAAAAGCAGCATCTGGGAGCTTCATCGTGATGCCTTTTTGACCCTTCTGTAGTCTGGAAAAGCTTTTCCTGAAGGACCAGTGTGAAAAGGCAAAGAGAAGCTAAAGTTTATGAAGGTTGGAATGAAAATGTATCCAAGAATAACAAATAAAACAACAAATCTAATGGTGGCCTAAGACTTTTGCACAGTACTGTCTCTACTAATAGCCATTTGAGTTGTTTATAACAGAGTTTGACCAGTTATGCGCTATATGCTTTCTGAAAAGTCAGGTTTATTTATCTGTGTCGATCGTGCAAACACTACTTTCATAGTCATGGCCTAAATGAAATTACTCTGACAATGTGGGTAGTTTGAAAGCCTGTGTATATGGACACCCTAATAAATGACGTACAAGCTTTCCCCCGCAGCGCAGATTTCTTTTTTTACAAATCCGTCAGCCTCTTGATGATGGTTTCCAGTTGGCCGCTTCCGAGCTGCGGTCGCTAATTTGTCTTCGACACCGCTATGATGCAATGGTGGCGAAAGACGTCTCTGTTTCCTGTCACTTCTCGCTGAGCGGTTCCATACAGGCTGGCTCCGGGAGAGATGGAAATCCCAGTTAATGTCAAAAACAGGCTGTGATCAGGGCCTCAAGTTCCTCATGGGAAGCATGAAAGAAGGCTGAAATGAAGGCTTGGAGAAGGCTGAGAAAAGACTGTGAAAAGACGGATGGACACCTGAGAGACGCCTGAGTGAAGCCCAAAAGAGAGCTGAGAATAATCCTTGAGGAGGCAGAGAGAATCCTGGGAAATGGGAAATAGAAGGCAGGAAGAGGCCTTGGTAAATCAGGACGGCTTCTAAGAGTTTCGGGACTCTGGTGGTGCAGGGGACTGCAACGTGAAGGTACACGGTTCCAGCCCCAGAGCTGTCAGAAAGCCATTGCTGGACCCTTGGTCAAGGTCCTTAACCCACAATTGCTTGAATTGTACATTGCAAGACGGTATCCGTTATAAGAATGAACTAAAATGTGGCGTTGTAGCAGTTACTGACCAAAGTGTCCAGGGTTCAGGTCACCAAAGCAGGCACGTCCTTCGTTCCTGTTTAGACTGAAAGTCAGGACCTTCTGATCACCCAGACCTGCTGAGTTCCTGCTGATTCTGGCCTTAACTGAGAGCTCCCAGCTACTTAGAAACAGTTCTGGCTGAACTAAGGCTGTCCCAGGATTAAATGTACCTGAGAGTATGATTGGGTAGCTCCCCATGCTGTGCCCCCGTGTCCACATAGCCTTGGCCCAGAGTTAGCAGCAAGTGGAAAAGCCAGAGAATTTGAGAAGGCCTTATAGAGTTCCTCCACAGCTCTCTCAGGTGAGCTGGATCCGTTTACCGCAGCTGCCGCGAGAGCTGATCCCCGTCTTTAGAGCCTAGCTAGACATTAGACTACAGTTACATGGAGCGGCGCTGGATCGCTCCTTTTCTTTGAGGTGGGGGATGCAAACTCACGATCGTGGTTCAGACAGAGGTCCCACAGCTGTGTTACTTTGGGGATGTCAGGAGCGACTTCGGGGGAAAGCAGCTGGGACGTAGACATGCAGTGGCAGGCAGGGCTGTTTGGTTTGGGTAACTTAATCAGCTTGTGTTTTTTTCTTGTCTTTTATGGCCAACTTAAAGGCCTTAAACCTGAAATCGCTTTCTGATTAAGTCTTCTCATGGATGTATTTGTAAGGACAGTTTTTAGCAGTAGACCCAACATGCAACCATGTCATTATTTATCATGACTAATGCAAACACCGGACAGCCAAGGTGGAGAACAAATCGAAAAAGATCCACTTGGACTTTGTTTATGCTTGGGAGGCAGCTTTAATAGTTTTGCACTTTGAATCTGGGGTACCGCCAATCGGCGACAGTAATTTGAACAGGTGTGTTAAGAGCAGAGAAAGCACTACTGTAACAAAATCTGAAGGCCTGTTTTCCTGTGCACTACGGCTAAAGATCGCTGGTGTTTTGGTCAGTGCTGGATGCAGCAGGCCAGAGTTGCGACTACATAAGCAGATTCTCTGTGGTCTGTGGTGTAATATGAGGTTTAAAGTGAAAGTGTCAGCTGGGTATTTGCACGCTCTCGGTTTAGTACGTTTAAGCATGTTCCTTCCAGCTTGTTAAGAAAAAATGTACAGCCGAGGCGTTGGATAAAAGAACTGAGAGCGTCCTTGAAAAGAGAAATTATGCATTCCGCTGAAGAAGTGTGTCAGCTTTTCTTTTCTTATTCCTGCCATTGTACCTGTTGCCAGCACTTTTTCTGAACATGCGCCTATAACAGTTTGGTTATACAGTACTGGAAACAGGATAGAACCAAACAAATATTGAATGCCTAAGATTTTTGTACAGTACTTTTATGTTTGGTTGATTTTCCTTTACGGGTAAGAAATGTTCACAACCATCAGATCAACAATTTAAAAAACTTCTTCTTTGTCTTTTAACTCCGGATGCTGAATCTGACCACATTTTTAAAAAGGTTGTGTATTTTTAGTGTCATAAACAAACATTAAGACCTATGCTATAAACAGAACAGTATATATACCTAATAGTACTGAGCACCGGTCAAGTGACTGCTGTGCTTTCCTACCAGTAGCTTGGTGCTGGATTTACTTACTTAAAGATTTAAAGGTTTTAAATAGAAATGATTGGGAAATAATATAAGAAATAACTGTTTCTTCATGTGGACTCATTCCCTCTTGGTTGTGTGCAACCAGCAAGGTTTGGTTATTAATGATTATTATTATGGTTTTTAATTATATATTCCAACACACATCTGTATATTTAGGTTCTATAGTTTGTGGAAGTGTACCTGTGTCCACTCGTGTTTTCAGCTGCATCTCTGACACATATATGTATTGTAAAAATACCTTTTATACTGTATTGCTTGTGGTGGCCTAGTAGTTAATGTACTGGACTATGGACCAGAAGGTCCAGGTTTCAAATCCCACCTAAGCCAAGCTACCAGCCCTTAACCCACGATGCCTTGGATTGTAAGACTGTATGAATTGTAAATCGCTCTGGATAAGGGCGTCTGCTAAATGATATAAAGTGGAAGTGTAAATAAAATGTAAATAAGACGGCGTGACCATGGTAATGTCTAGTCAACGTAATTTTTGGTCAATGACCTGCTTCACAGAATGCAACGTGAAGGTTAAACAGTGCATGGTTTCAGAATGTGTACTGGTTTGCTGTGATACTGCTGATGTGGACTGTGGTTGCCTAGTGCTTAGGATACTGGACTATGGACCAGAAGGTCCAAGCTGCCACAGTTGGGTCCCTGAGCAAGGCCCTTTTCCTACAATTGATTGGATTGTAAGACTGTATTAATTAAATTATCATATTACCATTCACTGTATATTGTGACACCATAATAACATAGAGTTCACAAACTTTGGCGGGTCAAACCCGGCCCACTTCCTTTGACCAGCATCGAGAGTGTATCACGATCACCTCGTCCGTTCTTCTCGCCCCTCTTGGTGAGGGTGTTCCACTCACCTCACACTGCATAATATTTCTTCAAAATCACACAGCCCCTTTTGAGGCGATACGGCGTTGTAACCGGAGACCTCCCAGCTCGTCCTTCCGCTCCGCCTGTGTAACCGTAACCAAGCTTGTCTGGCTTCTATTGACGGCAAAGTAAGCGTTACAGATGCAAACCAATTACTCAGTCATGAAACTTTGACGAGAGGCTCAATAAATAGGCTTATCGACCTCCTGCTCACTTTCACCGGCGCCTCACACGTTCACCTGTTAAGTAGGAGGTGAAAATGACAAGATGGGAAAAGTCACAAAGGGACAAATCCGAGACAAATCTGGTCAAAAGATAAACTGATACTGAACTCTCGCTGTGGTCGAGGGGAAAACGTTTTCCAGTTCCACCTACGATCTCATTAGTCACAGCCGGAAAGAGGACCAATTCTCTACAACCTGAAAATGACACGTTAATATATTAAATATCAAAGATCTATTATATTATAGATCTTCAGAATGATTTCTTTTGCCGCTGTGAGTTGAGAAGATAAGTGAGACGGGAACAGATCTCGAGCCTTACCAGGGACGCCGCTATAAAGAGCCAGACGCAACAACTGAGGGAGCCAATAGACAAAGATCGTCTCATGGGAGGCGGGATACAAACCAGAGTGACTTCCCTGGTAGAGCTTCTCAGTGCTGGTTCGTATCCCGTCTCTGGTGAGGTGACGATTGCCTCTCAGATTGTACAATCTCTCTCTGCATGGTCCTTGGAGCTTGTACCAGTTCCTCATTTTCAGGTCTTCTTCTTATCAAAGCTGTCAATCTTAACTGCTCATAACATCAGCATTTAAGTTACCATTAGAACTAACTGTCATGAAAGCAGTCTTAATTAATAGGATTTTAATGATGCAATCGGTCACGATTCGTTCAAGACAATCAAAAGGTGAAACAACGCACGTTTATGAATGATAAAACATGACCCCTGACAAGAAATTGCTAGAAAAAGAGGTTTAAAGTTTGAAAAAAATGTTGT
>JAVSBV010035008.1:0-11488 GCA_033117975.1 Parotocinclus spilosoma | reverse complement strand
GCCCTTAGTGTGTGACTGTGTGTGTGTGTGTGTGTGTGTGTGTGTGTGTGTATATATATATATATATATATATATATATAAGCTTCTGTTGAGTAATCTAGAACCATATCCATTTACATTTATCACATTTAGTTACTCTTATCCGGACTGACCTACAGTTGAGTAGAGTTAAGGCTTAAAAATCTTTTCTGAGCTGCTATTTAAATTTGCATAAGTAAATTCAGAACACTTATCATTTGCCTGCCTGTAATTGACAGACACTGAAGCAACTTTCTTGTTTGTTTTTTTTGACGTCATTATCTTTCTATCTATCCATCTGACGTTCACTATCCATTCTTGTGTCCTGTTTATACACAACGTCACATTGAAACTATTCATTATATACACCCAGGTTGGGCCAATTAAGCATCATCAGTTAACCTAATGCGTGTCTTAGACTGTGGGAGGAAACTCGAGCACCCAGAGTAAACCCACACAGACACAATGAAGACATGCAAGACATCACACAGGGAACCTGATTGCTGCATCTCGGGATTGAACCAGGACCTTCTTGAGCTGGCCAAGGGTTTGCCGGGGCCCTGCCTGACCCTACAATGGACTGAAAGACTTCTCTTTACCAGAGGCAGACACTGAACCAGAGTGGCTCAGCCGGTACAGCACTGGTTTCCATTCCCATTGCTCAGTCTCTATCTGTAATCTAGTTGCAGGCTCCTTTGTCCAGCCACCTTTTGAGAAGCTTTGGCTGTGCCCTGTACAGTTTCAGATGCTCACCAGACTAACTCATTGCTTCCAGGGGCCAGTTCCCGAGTCTTGTGGTAGGAGCTGGGTTTGCGGTTGTCATGTGATGAGACCAGGGTTGCCCTCACATGACAAAAAGATGTGACAAGGTGGTACCTAAGTGTCTTATATAACAGAGCAGTGCAGCAGAGACAGCATGCTTTTGTTCCAGATATAAATGGTCTGTCTTTAGCTAATTAGATACAGGCATTCTGTGTGAGGTAAAGTGACGTCAGACTCTTCAGTCAGGATTAATAGCAGGACTCGAGTGATAACTAGTTAAGATAAATGAGATACAGCATGGCTACAAGTAGTCAGGATGTGTCTGCTTTGTAGCTGTTGTGCTTGCTCTGACCTGTAGAGCCAAGCATAATGGAGGGTCATATATTTACTGGTAGGAAATTCTATCCAGTGCATGGAAGGCGACTGTGTGCTCTAACCGTCGGAATAAATCAGTACGAGGAACTGTGGCTGCTTTATGTATCTGGAATTACACTAGCAGTTAAAAGGTAGGAATCAGCAAGAAATCTTTAAAATGACTGTATTATAGTGTAGGATTATTAATATTACTGTTACTGTCCCAAATCAGAAAAAACAGGGTCAGTATGGAAAATGTGGATAAAATTGTATTCATTGTAAACAGTATGGATATTTCAGGCCTTTCCAAAAAGGTTGGGCACAAATCTAAATTTGTGTGTATAGCACGTTTACGGTGGAGCGTTGTCTCAAGGCAGCGTTACAATATTATTATCTTAAAAGGCCAATCAAAATTGAGCAAGCCTAGGGCAAAACCTTGGGAGGACCAAGACTCAAAAAGGGACCCATCCTCCATGGGTGGCCTAGATGTTAATGGAATTATTACGTTGTAGTAATAATAAAGTTAAGTAAATAATATGATTTCAATCAATGATTTAAATCTAAATGAGTAATACAATTCTAAATAAATAACAAAATAGATTTTAAAATGAGTTCTGAGCAGTAAGTTATTGGAAGCACATCATGATGACCCAATGACTAAATGATGGAGAGAGTTACTGCAATCTGGTGGAACCCGAACATCTGGTGTGTGTTGCTGGAAGTGGTAGTGGAACTAAATGTATGGCATGATTTAAACAGGTGATGTCAAAAATGGATTATAACCATGATTTGGAGATTTGGAACAAAAACCATGTCCAAAAAGGAGGAAAGGTAGGCAGCAATATCTCCAGTTTGTCACCCAATGTGTGAGAAAATGATTAAAATGCTTAATAACAATATTCCTCAAAGAAAGACTGGAAGGGATTTACATGTTTCAGTCCTTTAACTTTTTCTGATTTGACTCGTTCTGTGTTGTCGTTGATTAATTCAGGGATGTTCATGGATGTCGCTCTAACATCTCAACCTACATTTCCGCATTAATGCTGCCACAGCTGTTATTATTTATTCGTTTTTCGATTATAACAAATTTAACCATTACAATTATCATCTGCACCACCCAAGAACGATGGGTCCCTTTTTGAGTCTTGGTTCTCCCAAGGTTTCTTCCTTCCAACGTTTGGGGAGTTTTTCCTTTCCACTGTCGCCCTAGGCTTGCTCAGTTTGGGACTGACCATCGAATAATCTAATAATGTAATAATCTAATATCTAATCTAATACTGTAAAGCTGCTATTAAACAATGCTCCACTGTAAAAAAGTGCTATATAAATAAACCCGGACTGACCTGGAGCACACAGTCTTCCAGAAAGTATCTAGAATACTGATTTATTTATTTCCACTGTGTTATGGTCCATTCTAGAAGCATCTGTGCCCAGAGAAGTCGATGCAGCTTCTAGACACGGTTAAAGGTCAATTTATTTGTAGTTATAATTTAGTTTAAATGGTTAAAATAAAAAATTTATACCATAAAGATTGATTTTTTTTTTTGCTTCCTACAGTAATACTGCTTGCACGTTAAAAGTCTGATTTCAGCTAGAGATGTTGGAAGCAACCGTTTTTTTACTAAGCCATATCCAGTCCAGTGTAACGTTTACCTTTTAAGTTAATCTTAAAAAGATTTGGGGCAGCACGGTGGCTCGGTGGGTAGCACCGCTGCCTCACAATAAGAAGGTCCCGGGTTCAATCCCAGAGTCGAGGGACCTGGTTCATTTCTGTGTGGAGTCTGCATGTCCTCCCCGTGTCTGCGTGGGTTTACTCCAGGTACTCCAGTTTCCTCCCACAGTCCAAAGACATGCGTGTTAGGTTACTTGGTGTCTCTAAAATGTCCCTTAGTGTGTGTGCCCTACGATGGATTGGCGCCCCCTCTAGGACTGTTTCTGCCCAGTTGCCGGCTAGGCACCAGCTGACCCGCGACCCCATGTAAATTAAGAAGAAGATAATGAATTAATAATTACTCTTTTTGCTGTACAGGGAAATTACAATTGCCATGTTTTTAAATTGTATTAGCAATGTAGAAATATATCTGACTTTACTTGATTTTGACATGGGATTTTGACAAGAGTCAATTAAAAAGATTACATAAAAAAATAATTGACTGCTCCTTAAGCATTTTGTTACTATAAAGAAAATGGTGGCACATAAACCATATATCGAGCAAAGCTATTATAGATTGATTCAAGATGCTGTAAAAGCAGTGAAAAAATACGTTGATGGATTCCGTTATGAGACAGAGACAACAAATCTGACAAGTCATCAAATAGAGTTCAAAGATCAGCTAGTCAGGCCACAAACAACAACATGAAAGTCATTCAAGAATGATGTTGAGAACTGTTTTGCAACTACAAATCACTGAACTGATGAACAACATCTTGGTCTGAGTGTAATCACTGATAAACATTTTGAAAGGTTTCACCTGGGCATTATGACTATGGAAAAGTTAAATAGGGCCAATCAGAATCCATATGTGCTGGTGTTAGACACTGATACGAGAGACACCACACAATGAGTACAAACAAAAATCTATGTGTCAGCATCATTACGCTATTAAATGTAATACTATTTAATATGATTCAATTCAATACGTTTTTTCTTTCCTGTGAATCAGACACAGCCTGATTTTTAACACTAGTCTAAAGATTTAAATATTAAGCTCATAATTTTGACAACAGTTTCATAAAGGTGCAATGTGGGGCTACGTCAGCATAGACAATTTTGTTAACCTGGATGCATAATAAAGCAATTTTGTTTTTTCCCCTCAATTTTTTCTCACTCTGCCAAGCTGCACAAGCACTACACTGGCATGACCTGATGCTGGTGAAGATTCTTCACTACACTACACTAAGTAACTACATTTTCTCTTTTCTCTCTGAAGTGATGTTCCGGTACCAGTTCCTGCACAACACTTAGATGTTCTTCCACCTCAGCATAACTCTACTGGTCTTCATCTACAGAACCCAGTCCCACCAGAGTGAAGGATCTTCCTTCATAATTTAGTCACTAGGAGACAGTGTGCCTCCAAGGACCTCCCACTGAGGACTGATTTTAAAATCTATTTTGTCTTAAAATCTATTTTATTACTAACTCAAATATTATTATTGATTTAAATTATATTAAGTACTTAATTTTACTATTAATTTAATATACTTTTAAGTATTTACTTAATTAACATCTAGGCCAACCAAGGATGACGGGTCCCTTTTTGAGTCTTTGTCCTCCCAAGGTTTTCCTTGCCACTGTCGCCCTAGGCTTGCTTAATTTGGGATTGGCCTTTTAAGATAATATAATATTGTAAAACTGCTTTGAGACAATGCTCCATTGTAAAAAGCGCTATATAAATAAATTTGCACTGAATTTAATTGAATTCAATTCACCGGCTGTCATCCCCTTCCTGGGCGTTTTATTGTGATTTATTTTCTCACCATTAAATCATCAAGTTCAACTAAGCCACATGATATTAATTCAAAATGCTATACAAAATATTTTCTGTCTGCTACTGACTTATACTTAGTGCTGTATGTTATTTAATATTGTTGTCCGGTTTCATTCAGAGGAGGATTCATTCTTCATTCCCCAGGAACTTGGTTCCTCTCATTACATTTTTCTAATTGATCAACTTGAGTTTTCCCCTTACCACTGTTGCATATTACTTGTTCATTTGAGATTCAGTCTCTGCTTTTTGTAATACTGTGTAAAAATAATGTATAACAACAGTATAACTGTTGTGATGAAAACCATACATAATAGTGCAATATAAGCCCCTTTCCATTAATGATAAATTGATCATAAAAGGTATACAATCAGTAATCATGTCAGTAATAAAGTAAAACAAATTATATACGGAAAACAGTCGTTTCTAACTGCAAACATGGTGTTTTTTGCAAGGGTGTCTCCTCTTACCTGTACATTGGGTTATGTCATGCAAGTAATACCCATCCTCACACAGGCAACGGAAAGTTCCAGGAATATTTAAGCACCTCTGCTTACAACCCGAGGGGAATTCTGGGTCTTCGCACTCATTAATATCTATTAGCAAATTAGTAAGAGTTAATTTTTAAAGGAATTTGGTTTTTTGAGTTTTATTTCAGTTGCAGGGTTCAGTTAGGATATGAACCAGTAAACAATCTGTACCTACCCTCCTCACAGTTAACTCCCTTCCAGCCAGGTTTGCATACACAGCTATAAGATCCATGACCGTCAATGCAGCGCTCATAGCCCTCCTTATAGCATGGCAGTGGTAAGCACTGGTTACTGATCTCTAAAACATCCAGAAAACCAAACATCCAGACTTTTGTCAAATTAACCAAAGAAGAAGAATTCGACAGTCTGGGCTTGTTTCCTAGTTGCAAGATGGGGCTTACCTTGAACACAGGTACGGAGGTCCTGAGGAATCCCAGAGCCTGCATTATCATTAATGCCTACACGATGGGAGCCCAGACACCCTGAAAAACACGCACCCCCAGTCAAAGCAGGCTGCAACTGACCCTGTTCATTTGATAAATATAACACATGAATAGCATATTCATTTTCTGCATTTCCATTGTTATTTGGGGATAGCTTTCACCTGGACTTTTTGACCATGGAAAATATATTGTCGTGACTTGAACTGTTCTTAATTTCATGTTAGATAGTAGAAATCAGGCACCCTACACATAATACACATAATGCATAACATCCTAAGAAAAGTACTACTCAAATGTATGTTGTTTTCTTTCAAATATGTCAAAATAAAATATTTGACTCATATAATCACAATTACATTACAAGCCCAATTTAGAAAAAGTAAAAACAGTAAGAAAATCAAGGCTGTCAATAATTCTGGAGCTGACTGTAGATTATGATGATATATTTTTAATATATAAAATTCTTCCTTTGCTACTGTTAGAAGAGAAGAACACTTACCAATATACTTGGGATAGAAGTATTCCTAAATTAGGAAAATGACAAACATGTCAGAATTTGTGAAAACAATACCTTTTTCTCTGTGAATTTTTCCAAAAACTTAAAGTTATTACTCTGAGTAAGCCTAAACTAAGTGGCCACTTTAAAAGAGACCACTACCCTTTTGTAAATGGAGTTTTCCTATATGGAAATTAGACGTGTAATAGTTTAATTGTGAGTCCACACTTGAATTGGAAAATCAAGCAATCTGAGCCCCTTCAAACAAGACATTGGCATCAGTACTATACAAGCCAGAACCAGTAACTCTGTGATGAAAGGGGTCACAATCAAGCAAATTATAACCGGACTAATGCGTCCGAAAGCACACCTTGTCGTTCCTTAGCAGGGATGGGTTACAACAGCAGTTCAAGAGTAATTTCTGTCTATGGGAAACAGAAAGGCAAGAAGCCAGTAGGTCAATTGGTTTAAAAATTGGATCAGTGGGAAAATGAGCAGTTGAAAAACATTGGCTGGTCAGAATCCAAAATGCTAATGCAAAAAAAGCCGCATAAATCATGTCAACAATTCAGGATTTTGGAGCTGGGTCATTTGCATCCCGTAGAACCCATTGATGGATATGTGGACAGTAGGGCTTACCTAAGCATTGTGGCTGACCAAATTCTTTCCTTCATGCAGGCAGCTGTCTACCCTACAGGAAGTAGGGAACAATGGACCATGCCACAAGAGTTTTCCTTGCATTCCCTGGCCTTCACCATATCTAGGACGAGGTAGAATGGGCTGTACAGAGCACATCAGTACCTCCATCTAATTTGCAACAACTCCGAGAAGTTATCCTGACTGCACGGGGTCAACATTATTGCAGAACTAATTTAAGACCTAGTGGAACTTGCCATGTTCTGGAGGAGGTCTAACATTCTACTAGATGGGTGCCACCAATAGTGGTCATGCAATGTGAATGTATCTGCACTGAATGTTAATTATGAAAAGATTAATTAAGTAGTTTGTCTCCCTTCATTACTTAAACAACATTTAGCCTTAAACAAACAAACAAACAAACTGTATCACCCTAATAAGATTGTTTCCAATACAATCATTTCAATTTCAGCAATTCCTAAGACGATTTAAATTCTGTCACAACAAGGTTTTCAAAAACTTTGGGATTTGTGCCCTGTTTGTCTGTCTACAATGGAGTAAAACCCACCACACCATTATTCACAAACTAATACATATTAACAGAACAGATACACGTCATACAGCTGGCCAAGGGCATTGATCTGGTCAGAGAGATAAATGAAGTTTTATTGACAAACTGCCAAAGCAACAGTACAGTCAGTCACAGTATACAGGGCACAAACTAGTGATGGCATGTTTTGCGGGAAACAAGCTACAGTTTAAGATTAAATTCATGTTTAACCAATTCCTGAGGAATGAAGCTAGGCTACTTATACAATGTATATTAAAAAAAGTCAACCAAAACTCTATTGAAAGAGTCAGTTATGTTTCTTACAGCCTGAAATCAAAAGACATGTTCTTAATATATTTCACAACCCTGACTAATAACAAGCAAAAGCAAATTGAATGAATGGATTAATTAAGTTACTTATAGGGACAATGAAAGCATCTGAATTTATTTTTGTAGTTTTCAATAATTCTATCGCAATTCTATTCTTTGTGTAGTCAGTGGTCAAAATCACTACAGCTAATGTCAGTTGTAGGCCAAATAGCCTGATGTGTGATATTGAAGGTGATTGGTTGTACGTGAACAAGTTTGTAATGGGTACTCTATAGGGGCTGATATCCCATCCAGATATTTAACTAATTACATTTTAACAACTAATCAGATATTTTGTTGTTATTTTCACTTTGACATTGAGGGCTATAATGGGTAAACACTCCTAAAAAACATGAGATTGTTTGCTTTTTACCTTTCAAGAATGTGAATTTTTAACAGTGATTTCTTTAATGATTTCTGTATTCAATCAACAAAAAAAATCCTAATAAGAACTACAGGGTCTTTGATAAAGCTAAAGAGAATCACCTACTGTCTCAAGGTTGTTCTCAAAGATCTCTCGTGCCTCCTCCTTATTGCAAAGCTCTTCAATGCATTCTCTCTCCAAGTTGCCCTTTTTGCTCTCTTCGAACATTGCATTTGCCCGCCGTTGCCGTGCTAGAAACTGCGACGCTGTGTTTTTTTCTAGGACTTGCAAGGGAAATAATTAATCAATTTACCAGCTTACAATAAAACTTGTTTAACACATTGGTGAGTCTTAAAGTAAATAGGTCATAAAGTAGAAACGGCACAGAAACCCTTAATATTGACTAATATGATGTTTCAGGGTGCATGTGAAAAATAATTCTGGTTACTTATATTGTTGCTATGGTTTAGTGATATAGGTGAGCATTCAGACACAAAAGACAATAAGTAATGCTAGTCAAATATAATATATGAAGCAGTCTTCATAAAGGATTAATTACACTGACTGATAGCCTAACAACACTAAATTTAATACAGATTTTTAAAAGTGATTCCTGCTGGTTGTGAAAAGAGCTGGGATAGATATTCCAAATGTTTCATTTTTGTGACCCATTCTTGACCCATGTGTGTCTTCAATAGAAGACTTGATGGTGGCTCAGTATATAGCACTGTTCCCTCACAACAAGACAGTCCTGGATCCAATACCCAGGTGGGGTGGTCTGGGCCCTTTCTTTGTTTCATCATTGCAGAATCTATCCAGATCCTCCATGGACACCAAACAACAAATACATTTTTAACAAAATCATTTGGGTCACAACTACTAGCACCTGTAGAAATTAAACTGAACAAAATGTTTAGGTAAAAAGTGTAGTATTTGGTCAGTAACAAAAGTTCAAACTCAGTACTTTGTAACATAACCTTTGTTGGCAATGACAGAGGTCAAATGTTTCCTGTAAGTCCTCAGCAGGTTTGCACACACTGTAGCTGGTATTTTTTAACCATTCCTTCATGTAGATCTCCTCTAAAGCAGTGATGTTTTGGGGCTGTCGCTGAGCAACCAAGACTTTGAAACTTGAAAGACTTGAAATTATTTTTACGGAGCCACTCTGTTGCCCGAGCGGTGTGTTTGGGATCTTTGTCGTGCTGGAAAACCCAGCAACGTTCCATCTTCAATGCTCTCACTGATAGAAGGAGGTTTTGTCTTAAAATCTCATGATACATGACTCTGCTAATTCTTCCCTTAATACAGATCAGTCGTCCTGTCCCCTTTACAGAAAAACAGCCCCAAAGCATGATGTTTCCACCCCCCATGCTTCACAGTAGATATAATGTTCTATTATGCAACTCAGCATTCTTCTTACTTACTGATGGTAGCCTTTGTTTCCCAGCGCTCTGCAGGTCATTCATCCAGTCCCTCCTCCGTTCTCATGATCATTTTGACCCCACAGGTAAGATCCCCAGATTGATGAAGATTATTTATGGTCTTGTATGTCTTCCATTTTCTTACAATTGCTCCCATAGTTGATTTGTTCACACCAACTTTCTTTGCCTATTGTAGATTCACTCTTCCCAGCCTGGTGCACCACCCATTCTGGTGTCCTTAAACAGTTCTTTAATCCTGGCCATGGTTGAGTTTGGAGTCTGACTGAGGCTGTGGACAGGTGTCTTTTATACAGATAGCGAGTGGAGGGCAGAAGAGCTTCTTAAATAAGAAGTTACAGGTCTGTGAGAGCCAAAAATCTTGCTTGTTTGTTAATGACTAAATACTTAATTTCCACCATAATTTACAAATAAATTCTTAAAAAATCCTACAATATGATTTTTTTTTCTCATTTTGTCTCTCATAGTTGAAGTGTACCTATGATGAAAATTACAGACATCGCTCATATTTCTAAGTAGGAGAACTTGCACAATCAGTGGCTGCATAAATACTTTTTGCCCCACTGTATTTGAACTCTACACCATGCTTTCACACCAAAGAGTTATAGGGAATAATTTGGGAGGAACTAGCTGAACATAGGAGCTTGCATTTGAACCAGCCGCTGATCTCTGACCAAACCCTACACTTTACTACGTCAGGATCAATCACTGTACTCATCATCTTGTAATACAGCGTTTTAGGAGTCACAGTTGGTCCCGGTCTCTGATGTGACAAAGGTGCTTTCGCATCGGAGGAACTTTTCTTTAAGTCTTAAAACTGTGCTCCATTTGCTGTGTGTTTGGGAATGATTGTTGTTATAACAATTATTTATTATCACTATTTATAACAATTTATTTGGAAGGCATGACAGACAAACAAGTTTTTAAAAATATAACTACACACATAGAATGGGCTTGACTGATATTTCTATAGACATTTCGGGCAACAAGGACCCAAGATAGGTTTGTATGTCCATAAAAAGATTTTTAAATGAAAATAAGCCTCTTGTGCTGAGAGGCTGCAGGCTGGATGGATCATAACTAGTACTTATTTATAACAAGGATGCCAGAAGTCCTAAAGCTGTAGATACAATAAGATACAACAAATAAGCTTAAAATCTTTAAACTGACTGAAGGAGAGAAATGCACTTAGATTTCCTACTGGGGATATAAAGTTATCCATTTAGAAAAAAAAGATCAGACATGCAGATAAACAGGTGTTTCGTTTAACAGCTATGCTGATAAAGTCGTAAAAGAGCCTTCTAAAAAGACTTTAAGTTTGTTAGATTTTAACCGGATTAACGGGGATTTGAATTCAGCATGTTCAGGCATCCGGTAAAGGGGCTTTTACAAAGCGAGCTGATGAGCATCGCCAGGACCAGCAACACCAACAAAACCAAAATCTAGCAGATTTATCAGCAGTAACGTCATTAGTTGATTTTACGTATTCTTTATAATGAAATTATGAGAAGTAGGCTACTTAATAAACGTATGAATGCAAACAAAAACAAGCGAGTACATTAAACAATGAAATTAAGAAAAGCAACGTTCAAAGTATTTATGCCAACCATCCCGGCGGTGTTAAGACTTACACTGGTGTGTATCACACAAAGCCGCTAACAGCAGGAGACCGAACACACACTCACACACCGCGCTCTTTCTCCTCATAATGAACACTGAGCCAGTGGTTCCCGATTCTTTCTGCTCTGTAGCGGAGTTTAGTACCGTTTGGGAAACCTTAGTCCTGCTCGAGATTTTCGCTTGTTTTCGGTCAGAAAGTGTTAATGTGCAGTGAGAGGAAATGGCCAGAGGGGGCGCTGTGTTGCTACCGGCAGCAATGCAGTACATCCGCCTCCAGGCTACTGAACCCCGTGTTTACATGCGCCTGACCTTAACGTACAATAAATGCTTTACCTCTCTCGCTCTCACGCACACACGCGCACACACACACACACACACACACACACACACACACACACACACACACACACACACACACACAC
>JAVSBV010034997.1:0-11488 GCA_033117975.1 Parotocinclus spilosoma | reverse complement strand
TACCACTCTATTATAGTACCATCCTATTACAGTACCACTCTATTATAGTACCATCCTATTATAGTACCATCCTATTACAGTACCATCCTATTACAGTACCACTCTATTATAGTACCATCCTATTACAGTACCACTCTATTACAGTACCACTCTATCATAGTACCACTCTATCATAGTACCATCCTATTACAGTACCATCCTATTACAGTACCACTCTCTGTACCACCCTATTGTAGTACCACCCTATTGTAGTACCCCTGTGATATAGACTAAGAGGTGTGTCCTAATACTTTTGTTTGTGTTGGAAGCCTGATTGTTGGATTCTGTAACCATCAGTCGTTTTTTTTTTATATAATGTTTACGTTATTATTAATGTGTAACTGGACGTTTCTCCACCTTCCATATCTCCATTAGAAATACAAATATCAGGATGAAGACCCCACGTCCCCTCCAGAACACGGCTCCGCCCACCTGCCCGGGGACGTCCAGCCTCTGGAGCTGGTGCAGGTCTCAGAGAAGAACATCTCCCAGATCGAGAATGTTCACACCTATGTTTCTCACTCCCACGTCTCACCCATGAAGGTACCAATCTCTCTCTGCTTCTCCTCACCCGGCATCACCCACACAGCCAAAGTTCTGGACTTGTGCAAAAGTTTAAGCACCCCTGCTCACATTATGCTCATTTTTCTAATTAAACACAACCTCTGTTGTGTGAGTTGTGTGAGTTGTGTGAGTTGTGTGAGTTGTGTAAGTTGTGTACACACACCGGAGCTGAACGGTTCCGTTTGGAGCGTCTGTAAGATAACCAACAGCTTAATCAGTGCAGCGTAGCTACGATTTATAACCTGAACAAAATTATTAACATCAAAGAGTCTTTTAACAAGTTTAAACACAAATTAATATAGACACTAAAATATTTAACATAAATAAATTCATTAAATTTAATTAATTTATTGTTTTAAACACAAATATTTATTAAAAGTAATAAATAAATAAAATGTTTACTTATTTAAAAATTAACATAAATACCAAAATATTTATTGTTTTAAACACAAATATTTATTAAAAGTAATAAATAAATAAAATATTTACTTATTTAAAAAATTTAATTAAATACCAAAACATTTATTGTTTTAAACAATAAAATATTTATTACAATATGTAAATAAATTAATGAACTATTTACTTATTTAAACATTACCATAAACACTACAATATTTATTGTCTTAAATGCTAACATATTTATTAAAATCAATAAATAAATAGTTAACTTAAAAATTAACATAAATACCTAAATATTTATTGTTTTAAACATTAAAACATGTATTGCAATATTTAAATAAGTAAATAAAAATATTTACATATTTAAACATGAACAAAAATACTAAAATATTTATTGTTTTGAACACTAAAATTAAAATAAATAAATAATTAAAATATTTACTATATATTTTATAATCATTAACATAAATACAAAAATATGTATTGTTTTAAAATATTTATGAACATAGATAAATAAAATATTTACTTATTTAATCATGAACAAAAATACTAAAATATGTATTGTTTTAACATATTTATGAACATAAATTAATAAAATATTTACTAATTTAAACATTAAAATAAATACTAAAATATTTATTGTGTTAAACACTAAAATATTTATTAACATAAATAAATAAATAAAATATTTATTTATATAAACTAACTCAAGCACTTTGAGATTTCATTGAAATGTAAAGTGCACTATAAATAAAATGTATTATTATTATTATTATTATTATTATAAATACGAAAATATTTATTGTTTTAAACACTAAAATATTTTTTTTAAGCATAAACATAATGATATATTTACTGATTTAAAAACTGGCTAAAATATTTATAATTTATACACTAAAATAGTAACTTATTTAAACACCTATTGAAATATTTACTCATTAAAATACTAATTTAGGCAATTAATAAAATACTTAATGATTAAAACAATAGAAGATTAAATAATATAAACACTAAAAATTATATATTTATAACTGTGAACATTAATATATTTACTTTTTTAAACATTTATTAATAGATTTATTGATTTAAACATTTATTAATATATTTACTGATTTAAACATTTATTAATATATTTACTGATTTAAACAATCATTAATATTTTTACTATATTAAACAATTATAAATATATTTGCTGTTTTAAACAATTTATTAATATTTTTACTGATTTAAACTATCATTAATATATTTACTATTTTAAACAATTATAAATATATTTACTGATTTAAACAATTTATTAATATATTTATTATTTTAAACAATTAATGATATATTTACTATTTTAAAGAATTAATTCATATATTTACTATTTTAAACCATTAATTCATATATTTACTGATTTAAACAATTTATTAATATATTTACTGATTTAAATAATAATTAATATATTTACTGTTTTAAACAATTTGTAAATATATTTACTGATTTAAACATTTATTAATATATTTACTATATTAAACAATTATTAAATATATTTACCTATTTAAAAAAAGTGTTAATATATTCACTGTTTTAACCAATTATTAATATATTTACTGATTTAAACATTTATTAATATATTTACTGATTTAAATATTTATTAATATATTTGCTATTTTAAACAATTGAGTAAATATTTACTGATTTAAACAATTTATTAATAAATTTACTGTTTTAAACATTCATTAATTTATTTACTGTTTTGAACAATTTATTAATATATTACCTGATTTAAACAATTATTAATATATTTACTGATTTAAACACTGACTAAAATATTGATTAATATAAACACTAAATATGATATATTTACTGATTCACACATTAAAATACTGATTTAAACACTTGTTAATACATTTACTGATTTAAACACTTAATAAAATGCTTACTGATTGACTGGCTACAAGTGATTAATATAAAACATCTGATTTAAACGTTGTAATATTTCTTATGCTATTATAAATAACTGAGGATAATCCTGGAGGTCCTGGAGGTCCTGAAGGTCCTGAAGATCCCTTGGTATTGAGGGGTGGACCCTTTTGATGGCCCGGGTCCAGATTATCTGATGATCTTGTTATCTAAAGCTCAGGATCCCTGATGCTGCAGAAGCTGCAGACTGGCCGTCCTTTTTGAAGACGCTTTTGCCAGTACAGCTGGACTGAGACACGTCCAGAGAGCTGCAGATCACTGCTGCAGCCCTGATGCCACTTCACATCAGCATCACACACACACACACACACACACACACACACACACACCGAGTGAGGATGCTAAATCAGTGTGAAGCTGCTGGTGGGTGCCTCCTGGCTGCTTTACACGTTTCTCTTCTGTGCTGAGATTTGGAAGGATTTGTGAACATCCAGAGATGATCGCCTTATGAAAATGCATCAGCTGTGAGGTGACGCCAGGTCAGGAGGGATGCCAGGCGCCTTACGCCACCGCGTGGTCGGTGCGTGTCACTGCAGGGTCACGAATGAGCATTGAATGATTTAGAATCTGTATTTTATTTTGTCGTGTTGTTTCTAATGGGCTTATTTCTGCAAGCACGTGGCTTCTTTGTACGGCGCTCTGATGTAATCGCACCTTCAGAGATTGAGGGGATTATCTGCTTGACTGGCATGCTCCATTAAAGCCTGAATGCACACGTGACCTAACATACCCACCATGCACCACGACACCCCCACCCCACCCCTTCCCGAAAAGCTTCTATTTAGAGAAGAGCCACGGGCTGGTGAGCAGAGCAGGCCTCTTTCACTTCTGGAGCACAACCTTTGTTCTGTTGTGTTTTATTTTGGGTTTTATTCGTTATGAACAGCGTTGTGAGCAGGCCTGGGTCTGAACCGACTCCTCCTTGTGTGCCCCCCTGCCGGGCTTTTACGTTGGTACTCGGTCAGGGTTTGGCCGCTGCATCATGGACAGATGGTTCTGACATCTTGTGCCTCTCTGTGATGGTTCTGGGTACCTGTAGAGGAACGTGGCATGGCTTACAATCCTCACCGAATTACAAATGATTTACGTAGCGTAATTACAAGTCAATAATTAAATAAAATAAAGGTTCTACACCCCTGAGATCCCCGGATTTATCAGTCATAAAGCTTGTTATAGCAGCTTAAAAAAGGGACATTTTAATAATATTTTAGTCGTTCTCGATTATCACATATTTTAACATTAAAAAAAAATCTTTTATGTTTGCTTTAAAAGATATTTTACTTTAAATTTAAATCAGTAAATATTTTCATATTTTTTAAATAAATAAATATTTTATGTTTGCTTTAAAAGATATTTTACTTTAAATTTAAATCAGTAAATATTTTCATATTTAAAAAAATGTTTTTTGTTAAATTTAAAAGATGTTTTATTCAGTATTTAAATCACTAAATATTTTCATATTTAAAATAAATAAATAAATGTTTTTTGCTCAATTTAAAAGATGTTTTACTCAGTACTTAATTCAGTAAATATTTTAATATTTAAAATAAATAAATAAATGTTTTATGTTCGCTTTAAAATATGTTTTACACAGTATTTAAATCAGTAAATATTTTAGTTATTATATAAATAAGAAAATAATTTCTGAATATTTTTGTGTAAATGTGTGGACATTTTATATGTATATATATCTATATTAAGCGTTTATTTGTATAATTATTTTAGCCAGTTTTTATATGAAAAAAAAATCAGTGTTTGTCAGTAAAATAATTTAGACGGTGTTGGTTTAAATACATAAATGTTTTATTTTTGCATTAATAAATGTTTTAGTCTGCATTTAAATCAGTAAATATTTTCATATTTTAAAAAATAAATAAATGTTTTATGTTCACTTTAAAAGATATTTTAGTCAGTTTTTAAGTCAGTAAATATTTTAGTTATTATATATATATAAGAAAATATTTTCAGGAGTGTTTAAATGTTATTTAAAATAATATTTTAATAAGCGTTTATATTACTAAATGTTTTAACTAGTTTTTATATGAAAACATTTTTTACATGGTGTTTGTATTAATAAATCTTTTAGTCTTCATTTATACAAATAAATAATATTTATATAAATAAATATGTATTGTTTAAATCAGTAATTATTTTAGTCAGATTTAAATGGACTAAATACTTTTATCCGTGTTTTAAGTATTTATTTATTTAAACTTTGACATAAATCTTAAATATGATCAATGTTTATATTAAAAATATATTTAATCAATGTTTAAATCATTAGAATAATTTAGTCTGTTTGCATTAATAACTATTTGAGTCTCTGTTTAAATAAATAAATAAATGTTTTAGTCTGCATTTAAATATTTTAATCAGTGTTATTATGAATAAATATTTAACTCAGTATTTAAATGGGTAAATATTTAATAATTAATTATTTTAAATTACTTTAATAATTAGGAAATAAATTAATAAAGTGTTTATATTAATAAATATCTTAGCCACTGTTTATGTTAAAAAATAATTATCATAATTAAATTAATTAAAGTTTAAATAATTAAAATAATCGTGTTTTTTAAATATTAAATCACTATTTTAGTCTGTCTTTACATTAATGTTTATTTTAGTCCGTGTTTAAACGTTTCAGGTTTATATAAATAAATATTTTTTTCCGTGTTTATATTCATATTTATTTTTATATATGTTTATGTTAGTAAATAATAAATCAGTAAACATTCTTTGTATGATAAAATATAATTTCCTGCAGCTCTTCGATGGCCTTCTTGACCTTCTCTATGGTTGCTGGTTGTGCTTTTGGTGCGATCTTTGCAGGACGTGCTTTAGTTTATGGAGTTTCCTCCGTAGTTTTGCCTTATTGTGGTCTGATAAACAGCAGAAATCTTCAGAAATGTAAACGAGGCGTTGGGTAACGGGATCAGACCATTCTTTAGAGGAGCAGATTGACCCTTCTGGAGATGTTTTTAGTTCTGAGGTTATCGTACGTCTTCCAAACAGAGCTTCGTTTAGGCTGGTCGTTCCAAACGATGCGTTGTGACGTTGTTGTGACGTTGTTGTGACGTTGTTGTGACGTTGTACACACGTTCACGTCTGGGTTGTGTTGCTCTCTGTGTGACGATGCAAAAATGGGTCGATATTGTTTATTACGCCATCTGATGCAATTGCAACTTTTGAACACCAGAGGGCAACATGGGAGAACTCAGAATTGGGGCTGAAATATGTAGATCTTTTTTGTTTTGAGGAACATTGTTAATAAACATTTGGTCATCTTTTTTCCTCGAACACTCATGCATTTCCAGCTTTTTATTTTTTATTTTTTGGAAATACCTCGGGTGTCAGTATTGAAATGTAAGAAACCTTGACTTTTCATGAAGTTTTATGATGATCTGGATTTAAATCTGGATCCGTGCCGCTTTGGGTTCGCTTTGCGTTTCCAGTCCCTGTGAGAGGATTATTTATCTCTGCCTGGTTTCTCCGTGCTTCCTCTTTAGGCAGAATCTCTGGAGTGCGTTTTTGAGCCCTCGTCCCCTTTAGGGAGGACAGGACGATCCCGCCCCTGCCTTCTCTACACTGTACTCACACGGTGGCGCTCTCATACAGGTAAAGATCCAGTGCTGGGGTTGGAAAAAAAAAACCAAATTCTTAAATTCTTGTGCTGTGAGCTGTAGTTCCCGATTCAGGCACTAGAGGGAACTATTGTTCAATGGTACGGAGTATTATGGCTTATTGTTTTTTTGAGTTGAGATTAGTATTTTTTAAGTTTCTTAAAACACTTTTTGATTGGATTTTTCATTCGTTCGTTTCAATACTTGGGTAATCCAGTTCATGGATTAATGAGGCTTCGGGCAGAAAATGGGGACGTGGGGAGGGGGAGAACATGCAAACTCCATTACAGAGCTAGATAGGGGCATCACAGGGCTCCAGGGACTCCTGGCTGGTGCTTGTGTATCCTCCCTGTGTCTGTATGGGTTTCCAGGAAAGACGTGCGCTATGCTCACTGGTATCTCCACAGTGTGCCAGTGCGATTGACTGGCACCCTGTCCAACCCTGGTTCGTGTCCTGTGCTGCCAGTTCGCCCCGTCCCCCAGTGACCCATATATATTGTATATGGGGGGGGGCGCCAAAACTTTTGCACAAGTAAGGCTTTGGCTCTCCAGAAATAAAAATGTCTGTACTGTGATGGATTTTGCTGAGTCGTCTGGTGTAGGAGCTGCCCCTCTCCGGGGGGACTGGCACAGGACCCTCTGAGATCTCCACAGAATAATTTCCCAAAGCATTCCCCGGAATTTCACTTGGATTCCTCTTTGTTCCGTTTTATTTTCCGCTCTGTTTCCCTGGATCTGGACCTCCATCTACCAGGTCTACTGGGGGAATCCAGAGGCATTCCAAGACCAGCTGGGCGATTGTAATCCATCCTGCATGTCCTGGGTCCACCCAGGGGTCTCCTCCTAGTTGGATTTGCCTGAAACACCTTCATAGGGAGGCGCTCAGAAGGCACCCTTACCAGATGTTTGGACCACCTCAACTGGGTCCTCTCGACACAAAGGAGTGGCTCTACTCTGGGTCTGTCCCGGATGACCGAGCTTCTCACCCTATCCCTGAGGGAGAGTCCAGACACCATGCTTTTTCACTTGTCCCAAACTTCCTAAGCAGGTCCTAAGCACCCATTGTCACCCCAACAGTTCAGAAATACCCACATGCTTACAAACTCTTACTCCAAACCACCCAAGCAACTTCAACCCTTCACTTCTTTCCCAAGCACCCACCCAAAAATTCATTTTCATGGCAACCTTTGCCCTCTGCCCCAAACGTTCTAAGCTCCCCAAAACTTCCTTCCTCACCCCATAGGCTTTTCAGTCTTCCCCACCTTCCCAAGCTGTTCCTCACGTCTGATCTTACATCAACCTTCTCCACCTACGCCAAGCCTCCGAAGCTTCTCCCAACCGCCAGTCTAAACCCAACCCTGCTCGCCTGCCCCCAAAACGGACCCAAATATCTATGCTTAGCCCAAAGTTCTCAATCTGCCTCCATGCATTCGAGGTGAACTTGCCAATCCCCACATACTCAAAATCCCAGTTTGCCAGCAATTGGACTGGTTCCTCTTAATCGCCCATTCTTTGGAGTAATTAAAAAAGGTTGCTTGACAACACCAGACATCAGACATCTGTTCTTACCCCAACCTTATCCGATCCTTCCCAAACTGTCCTTGCCCTCAACTACATCCAGAGCTGCTCTAGACTTCCCAGTCCCACCCCAACTGTCCCTCTCGCCCCAGTCTTCTTTAAGCTGTCGATTCACACCTACCAAGAGTTTCAAGATCAGGATCCCCAAGCTTGGACCAGCAAGCTTCTCCAGACCTTCCTCAGACCTCGAGAAGAACCAGGACCCCTTTCCCCAACGTCAACGTTTCCCAAACTGTCCCAGATTGTCCAGTTTTTCCCCAAGGTCTCCCCGAAACCTCTGTTATACCTTCTACTCGTTCCATTATCGCCCTTGGTGTCTCTCTCCTTTCGCCCACCTTTATCGCGTTAGCCTGTTGAAGAACGAGAGGGTGAGGAAGAGGATGAGGAAGAAGAAGTGGGAGGTAGAGATTTTGAAGAATAAGCCAGACAGACTGTGGTTAAGCTGTACATCTGGACTTGGGGAAGTTGGGGTCGTCTGAGCTTCAGGTCGGCACAGGTGACGTTCTCGCCTCCACCTGGTACTCCAAACAGATGGGACGGCGTGTTATGAGGAGGTTCAGGAGGAGCGGGAGGCTGCAGATTGAGTTTGTGGTGGGTAGAAGGTGTCAGACGGGGCTGGAACGCTCTCGAGAATGCGTGGATGTGATCTGCTTTGGCGTTCAGGTCTGTATGGACTTCCTGTTATGAGACACAGCTGAGCATCTCAGTGCCAACGTCTCTCTTACCTCGTCTGAAGGAGCCACTGCGCTCTGCACCATCTTCTGCATTTTCAATCCTGCATCACAGCCAGGCCTTTAGAATGGGGTTTGGTTTTTGTTTTAGCGTGTTATAAAATGCAGGGACGTCCCTGCTAAAGACGTCGTCGTAAAGGCGGTTTATGTTGCTCTAAAATCTCGGTGTACTTTTCTGCATTAATGCTGGATCACAGAAGTGGAAACGACCTTCAATAAAGGGTCCAGACCCAACCCCGACCCCGACCCCGACCCCGTACCATGATAGAGCCTTGGCTTTTGGACTTGTTCCTCATAACAGTCTGGATCCTCCTTTATTTAGTCTTCGGTCCATTAAAGATCTGAATCCTGATTGGTCTGAGCACTATCCCCGTTTCCATGGTGATGGTCCATCCTAGATGCCTCTGAGCCAGAGAAGTGGGCGGAGCTTCTGGACCTGGCTAACTTGAGGTTTTTATATGTAGAAAAGCATTTTCCATACTGTCCCAACTTTTTGTGATTTTGGGTTATTTTTTAAATTATTATTATTAATGATGAATCTCTGATTATAAAAGATAGTTATGTAATAAAAATGAATGGATATTTAAAAGGATTTGTTGGTTTATTATTATTATTATTATTATTATTATTATTATTATTATTATTATTTATTCTCATTATTATTCTCTTTTTTATAATATATTTATTTTTATTAATATTATTATTCTCTTTATTATTTTTATTTTTATCTATTTATTATTATTATTATTATTATTATTATTATTATTATATTCTCTTTATTATTATTATTATTATTATTATTGTAATTATTATTATTATTATTATTATTATTATTATCATCTATTTTTTATTATTATTATTACTATTATTACTACTATTATTATTATTTTGGTTATTATTATTACTGTTGGTATAATAATATTAATAATAATAATAATAATAACAATAACAATTATTGTTATTGTTATTATAATAATTATTATTATCTATTTATAGTTATTATTATAATAATTATTATTATTATCTGTTTATTATTATTATTGTTGTTGTTATTGTTATGATCGCATTATTATTATTATTTTTATTTTTTATTTTTATTATTATTATAATTCTCTTATTATCTTTATTATTATTGTTATTGTTATTATCCATTTATTATTATTATTATTATTATTATTATTCTCTTTATTATTATGATCTATTTATTATTATTATTATTATTATTATTGTTATTATTATGATCTATTTTTTATTATTATTATAATCTATTTATTATTATTATTATTATTCTCTTTATTATTATGATCTATTTATTTATTATTATTATTATTATTATTATTATTATTATTATTGTTACTGTTATTATCCATTTATTATTATTATTATTATTATTATTCTCTTTATTATTATGATCTATTTATTTATTATTATTATTATTATTATTATTGTTACTGTTATTATCCATTTATTATTATTATTATTATTATTCTCTTTATTATTATGATCTATTTATTATTGTTATTATTATTATTATTGTTGTTGTTGTTATTATTGTTATTGTTATGATCTATTTATAATTATTATTATTCTATCTCTGGGGTTTTTTTTGTAATTAAAAGCAGCAGGCTGATGGAAGCTTCCTCTGCCTCTGAACACTGTTGTTTTTCTTTCGGGACGATTTATTGGCTCTGAGGCTGAAAGCTTAAGCTAGTGCAGGCCCATTCAGCAGCACTTTGTCCTCTTATTGCATTACTGATTGATCGCTGTTCGGCTGTAGATCAGGTGAGGGAGTGACAGAGGAGCATCACACATCAGACTTTGTGTTTGTGTTAGAGAGCAGATCAGCAGGTCAGTGTTTAGCTTACGTTCAGTGCAACTCTGATCACGACCTGTGTGTATAAAACCTCTCAATGCAAGACTGGAAAAAGTATGTGAACCCTTAATGCAGCTGCTGGTCAGCCTAGGGTAAGTGGAGTTTTAGAGCCTGTTTTATGGCAGTCATCCGCTCGAGGCTGTGTGTGTGTGTATGTGTGTGTGTGTGTGTGTATCGTCCCCAGGGATTGGTGTAATCAACTCATAACACTGGACCCGCCCGTTTCTTGCGTCATTCACGCGTTTTATTTGCTGCACCAAAGATTCAGATTTTATCCTATTATTGTGATTCCATCTTAATAGAATTTAAATAGAATTAAAATACAAAAAACGTGTCTATCAACATCGTTGGAGGTAAAACCGTTCCATTTTGCTAAATCATCATCATCAGACCCTGTTTAAACCCCGGCAAACGACGTCTTGGAGGAAATCAGAAAGAAAATACGGAGCTGCTGATGCTGTATAAGCGTCCCGTAACATTTCTGACTGATCCCTAAAATCAAAACCAGCTACAAGATCAATCGCTTCGTTTTTGTGATCGGGACTAAATCTGATCTTCGGTGTCGTTCCTTTTCAGTCGAGCCGTGACTCCATTAAGAGCCCTGGACGTCTGTTATGTGTGTTGCTGTAGCAACACATGTATTGTTATCCGATTTTTTATTATTCCACCAATTTTCGGTCAGTATCTCCTCCTAGAGCTTTCGACATATCGACACG